>CAEFZX010009038.1:0-52452 GCA_903066825.1 Alfaro cultratus
AGTAAGTCTTCATGAATATTTATGACTGTTGTCATAAAGTGTCTTTTGGTAAATCATGACACTTTTAATACAAAGTTGACATTATTCAAAATGTCTTTGTTATGACAACTTGACATTAACCAAGAAATCATGATCTGACATAAATTTGTTATAAAAGTATTACTGATTAAACTTTAGCTTTAATAACATAAAGCTACATAATTTTTAAAGTAAATTGGGGTTCATATAGATTCAAACTACACCACATTGTTCACAATTTTAAAATAAATAAACTTACTTTCAGAACCAAAAAAGGAACATACAGTAATGTATAAATAGCTGTGTATGCATAAAAATGATCATTAATATGACACTCACCAATATTTGTTATCTTTATCCGATGTTGGCTTTGTTTTTTTTTCCTCAGTTCAGCCCTATGAAAATGCTAATAGCTCCACGTAATGCTCGTAATTTCCTTCTTTTCTCCCTGAAATCATTATTTTCTTCCCGTTGCCATTTACAGATTGTTCAGGGATATGCACAAAACATCTTTCCTTTTGCCTCCGCTTTGGTCTTTCACATCTTCTGTATGTTGTAACATCAAACGTTACACATAAAAGCCTCTCCATGGTGCCCGGGAAGAGTTTCTCTCTTGAAATGTGTTTCTCATTTCATGCCATTATCATATCACTGGACATGTCCACATGCAACTTTTGTTTTGAAGGCCGTGGACTGGGAGAGTAAATGAGCCACAGAGTCTGCAATTTAAGCTCTAATCCCATCCTAAGCCCTGGTGGAGCCCTTGACTGTTGAGTGGAGCATATCCAAAGCCCAGACTTCATTCAGGGAAAGAGACTGAAGAAGATTGTGATAAAAAGTACGGAATAATCCCAAGGATCCTGTTTGTCTTGGCTTTGTTGGGTACCACATGATTGTTGAGACTTAGACAAAGCAAGAAAAAAAAAAGAGGGATTATAGATTTACAGATTTAAATCAAATGGCTAGTATGGCTTTAAGCTAACCTTACAATAGTTTATAGCAAAGGTAAGGTGATATTGTAACAAAGAGAGTACAAATAGCAGGGTCATAATTATGTAAAATAAAACGAAATTGATTAGAAAGTCCACTTTTATATAGTCACATAAATAGTGTGATTTGTTTTGTAATGATACAATGCTACTCATATGATATTGTAAATGCAGGTTTGTATTGTTGCACTTGTTTGACATTTTTATAAAATGATGTCAAACAAGTATATATATATATATATATATATATATATATATATATATATATATATAATGGATAAGTTTTTTATTTTTTTTTTTTTTTTTTTTTTTTTATTGTTACTGTCTGCTTCCTTTGCTGCAGTTAATATTTACTGTAGTCCTGGCTCTTATTTTCTGATCTTTTTAAAGTCCAGTACCTCTCACTTCATAGAGAGAAACTTACACGAAATCCATTTTACAAGAAACAAAAAAATACTGCTGGATGCTATTTAAGAGAGAATTCAAAAAAGTCCTTCAGACTTTTAAAAAAGATGCTTTTTATGCATTGATATATTGTGTAACTGATGGAGAGATGCTTGATCTTTGTTAGGTTATTGTCTCCTAGTCCTGCAGTTTGTCATCACACTTCTAAGTCATTACATTATTTTAGTCCAAGCAACTCAGTCCACTTAAACTGAACCATATAATAAAAGAATCCATATTTTCTCTTCCATGTATGTCTCTTCCACACCATAAGATACATGCATTTTATGTAGCAGTATGTCCTCCAATGGGACTTTTTGAAAAAGGTCTCGCCGTATCTATGAATAAATTAACTGGGATGACTGAAGCTGCAGAATAGTAAGAACGAATAGGTCATCTTTATGATGAAAGTAGAGCATTGGTTTTGAATTACTGCACACTAAGTCATTTTAATTCAAAGGAGTAACTTCAGCTCCTCCATCACATGGCTCTGGGCGAGCCCTGCTCTCAAGCAAAAGGGCTTATGATTGCATTTTAATGACATAAGTGGGAACAAGGTGTCACTCGAACTCAAATGGCTGGAGTGTGCTCCTAATGTATTCTTCTGAATCCCCTCAGACAAATTGAAATAAATGCTCTGCACCAAGGAGAAATGGAAAATGGATACCTGCTAATGAAATTACTTCAAAATGCTGTTGGAATTGCCAAGGGAGATATTTGTGTACAGTATTTACGAGTGTGTTATGTTGTGCCACTTATTGTAGGGAGATTACAGGCCTCAGGTGTGTTATTGATTGGACCTTTGATTTTACAGCATTATAAAAAATATATACTGAAAAATCTCTGCTCTGCAGAGGTCATAGTATCTTCCTTCCGATGCCAGGAATCAAGCAATGCTTCGGAATGGTAAAGCACTATTTTTATCTCATTTGGCCTAGACATCCTTATCAAAACTGGTGTCAATCATGTTTACTACATTTGTGCTAGTTTGTGCAGCAAAAACATTTGCTTGTGCTACTTTTGCTTTGAAGATATTAGTGAAAATGTAAAGGTTAAAATGTCAACCAGCTCCTCCACATTACCCAAATCTACAAAAAAAGGTGTCAAAAGTTTGTGGTGATTGTTGCGGTGAAAAATTAATTTGTGCTGCTATCATTTTAAAGATGGTAATAAAAAGGTTTCCAGAGGTCATCAGATGTCAACCGTCCACCCACTCATATTCGAAAAATCAAACAAATTTGCCGTCAAGCAACTCTACTACGTGTGTGCAGCAAAGCATTTTGTTTGTGCTGCTTTTGCTTTGAAGATATTGATGATGGAGGCGGAGTGTCGACTTCACTTAGGTATATCTGCAGGTATATCACAGTCTTGTTGAAAATGGAGGTCTGTGACAAGGAGCATGGCTTCTTCTAAGGATTATCTTCAGCCTAATCAATTAGGTAAAAGTTTGAACTAATATTTGATCAGATCTACAGTACTGATCTGTGACCCAACAGAATTTGTCAAACTGCTTAGTTCATTAAGGAAATGAGTGAATTGTTGACCCAAGTCCTGAGTCATGACCCTTGGATCAACATTTGGTCAAAATACCCCAACATATGACCTAGGAAAATAACACATCATTTTTTCTGGGTAGCCGTTTCAAGCAAACCTTAAATAACAAATACTTGGGAAGTGGATTTGGATCCTGTAATACATAGCAAATTCTAATATACAAGTGATTTTAGGACTTTAAATAAACCAATGCTGCCATTTCTCAAAGAATGCCCCAGGGTCCAAATCCAGCCCGATTTTAAACCTTATTTAAACTTTTCAGTGAGCCACCTACCTGTCATTTTATCTAGTAGTTATGGGTAGGGCAATAATTTATGAAAAACAATAAAATCTTTATCCCAGAGCATTAGAGACTCCTGGTTTTACTCACTGCACTGTAAACACATGGACGCAATGAAGAAGCATAATGAAACCATCCATCTTTTTGACACTAAAGGCAAGCCCACTGTCTTATAAATCCTCCACTGTCCAAGACTTGTTGGTTATCATAAACACTGGTCATTTTGCTATGTACTGCCTTTTCTTTCTCACATTTTTTTTTCCTACTGTTGAGGAATAGAGTCCTTGGCAGGAAATGTTAAAGAGATGACACAGAGATGTGTAGCAATGAAACAAGAGCAGAAGTGTTCCCCAGAAGCTGACTCATTTTTACATGATAGAACCAGAGAACCCAAGTTCACTTGGTTAAGGATCAGTGGGCACACAGGAAAAGCAGGAATGCTCACACAGATATGCCTTGTGTCAACTACTCAGAAAACCAAAGTTTCTTGAAAACTCAAAAACAGGAACAGACACCAAACTCATAAAAAGACTAAATAAGCCGCCATGTGTGTTTTCTGTCTGTGTGCAGTTGACCTAGGTGACCAAATCCAAAGGCATATCTGAATTGATTTCTGTGAGAAAATAAGCCACTTTATTAGTCTTTATAAGTGGATAAGCTCAAGCTATTAGTAGTCTTGTTTCGTCAGCATTATGCATGTCTCTTTACACAATCATGTGGTGTAAATCCAAAATGGCATGAATAGAAAATCCCTAAATAGGATTTACAAGACTGCTGGCTTTTCATGTGTGGCATTTATATGTCTGCTGGTATGAGAGAGAGGCTGAGATAGCAAGGAGAACTCTGTGTTCAGCCAAAAACAACAAGAAGTTCCTTTTGCACAGAGCAGCCAGTCATGAATCAGGTGAGATACCTGCTCCCAGTATCAGCAGTATGCCAAAACAAACACCCACAAAGTACAGTTGTTTTCCGGCTCAGCTTTTCACTGTGTAAACGTAATTACCAAGGTGTCAAAGTCTTTATTTTCTTCTTAACAGCGGAAAATACATTCATTTAATCTTCAACACCAAAATCCTTCTAGTCCCAGCGGGTCATTGTAGCTACATTTTTCATCTGCTTACTGAACCACCATGTAGTGTGGACTTCTGTTAATTTGGCTTTTCCTTTTATTGATTCTTTTGTGATATATATTTTTTTCAGTCTCAGCAATTGGTTACCGTATGCCACAGCATTGTAGAAAATGTAGTTCTTAAAAATATCCTCATGTACACACCCACTTGTTACTTCATTGGGAATACCTTACAAGTGACCTTCTACAATCAGAGTTGCCAGAATTGTTTTTGGATCAGAACCAACAAGGTGTTGGAAATGTAAATGAATTGAGTTGCTGCCTTATGATGCCTGATTCACTATGTGTGCTGTGACAAGCAAGTCAAGAGAAATTCCTAATGAAGTGGCCATTGAGTTAATAAACAGTTCAAATCAGATCTTCTCATCTTTGCACAGTATAAAAATACACATAGCCTTTTTTTAATCACTATCAAATCAAATCTGATTAAATGTCATTGTTTGGAATTGATTAGGATTATAAAAACTGTTTATGTTTGCTTAATATCAAGATTAAAAAAGACAACATTCTTTAGGTTTTGTTATTAAGTTTTCTAATATTCAGGAGTTACATACATGTCCTCAGTATTTGGTAAAACTGTCTTTTAAGGGCTACACAATTGTGCTGTAAATAGTACTGTTGCCTTGCAGCAAGAAGTTCCTGAGTTTGAATCCTAGCCTTTCTGAACAGATATGCCATGTTCTCCCTATGTATGTGTGGGTTCTCTCCAGGTATACTGGCTTCCTCCCATATTCCAAAAACATGACTGTCAGGTTGTTTGGTCTCTCTAAATTGTCTCTAAGTGTGAGTATGTGCATGCCTTATTTTCTGCGTCTTTGCGTTACCCTGTGATGGGTTAGCAACCTGTCAAGGATGTACCCTGTAGCTGGCTGAATAGCCACTGGAGATAGACACCGGCCTCTAATGACATTGCAGGCATAAGCGGGTATGGACAATGAATGGATGCCTTTTCAAACTGTTAGGCCTTGGTCACCATTTTGGAAATACTTCCTCTTAGCTTCCTTGAAATTTTAGTTTGTCCTCAATGTCCTTTGTTTGTCGTATGTGCTCCTGTGTTGCCTACACTATGCTAGAATCTTGTCCAGAATGTACCTTGAATCTCACCAGTGATGACCATATAGACATTTGGCTCAATATAACCCAGTAAGGATTAGCTGGTATTGGCAATGGATGGATGGATTATGCATGGAGGGACAAGCTGGTCAAACTATACACAATCAATTGTGTCAAAAATTAACTGGCTAAATTACACTCATTAAGTGAGAATGATTAATAATCTTTGAAGATGTTTTATTTGATGTTTGCCCCTGGTGTTGTTTTAGAGACTTAGAGGCTTTTGCATTGTATTTGGTGCTGTGCATGTAACATCAGCAATAATGGGGATATTTAGGGAGAATCAAATCTTTGAGGCAATACTTGGGAGAAAAAGACTGAGAACCACTGAGGTACAGCAAACATCCTTGTGATATATTGTAGCTAAAGTGGCAGTTTTCTTTCATTAGCACATATGGCATACAGAAACACTCAGTAATGATGTTGCAGTAATCTGATCCATCTATATTTTACTGTGCCTACCGGAGCTGAGTTCATTGAGTTGTCTTCGTTCGGCATTTCCACAGATGTGTGTTATGTGTCTTCAAGTAAATGTAGTGATTAATGTATATAAGTACCTTGTGACAGCTTCAGAGCTGATGTGAACTTATAGTTTAGGGTAGGGCCTAGCTGGGTATGACCCACAGTGGGGCCATAATGGGCTGGATAGGGCGCCCCGCCGTCCCCATCAGGGGTGGCCTAGCGGACACAGACATTTTACAGGAGAGGAGGTAAGTGTTTGGTTACAGTCTCAAACAAAAAGAATCCTCCTAAAACCATGCTCCTAACCCCCTCTTCTCCCCCTGTTTTCCTAAGCCCCAACACCTATTATGTTCCAGTTTACCCCTCACTCCGTTAGTTCCTTCTCCAATCAAGCTCAAACCTCCATCTTACTTGCCAAACTGCAAAATTTTAACTCAGGTTCACTGTTGTGAATGTCACTTGACTTTACACTTACTCCTGCAAAAGCATTTTGTTTTCTCATTTTTACTGTGTGCCAGTGGATCTTTTTCCAACTTATTCCTTATTTTTTTCTCATTTTTCTTTTTTTATTTTAGAGATGTGTGTTTAAATGTGTTTATTGGATTTTTTTTTTTTATGTGTTGTTCTTTCCACAGTGTTTTTTCTTTTTTTTTTTTTTTTTTTTTTGATGTACTTCAACTTAGAACAATGTTCAGATGCATCAGAAAATCTCCCAGACAGAAAACTAGTGGAAGAATAGAGATAAAGCAATATTACACTTTGCCGTTGTGCACTGAATCTGTCAGCTCCAAGCTAGCATAGCTGCATTAACTACTCACGTTGAAAAACATGTTTTCTCCTTTGTTTCATACAGTATCTAAATCATTTCATCACAAAGTGAAAACATGAGTTCATTTGAAACAGAGGCATTAGTCCATTAGCTCATGAAACACACAATCTAGAATGTTTAGATCTGCCTACATGTGAAACATCCATACTTCTTCCATGATGCATGGTGCTCAGTCTGCAGCAACCTTACAAGGCGGGACCTGACAGTGATGACAGCATGATTAATGCTCAACGTCGTTCCCATTCAAACAGTGACTTCACACACACACACACGCACTCACACACACACACACACGCACACACACACACACACACACACACACAGCTCACGTGGCATGCTTGAGAAAAACTTAAATAAACTGCTCAGTGGGAAAACTATAAAGCTCTCATTGCTTCCAATAGCAGAATGAAATATATCAATAATGTGACTACAGATAAAACTTAGATTTGGTTTATTTTTTACCCAGATTTGGTTTATTTTTACAAAAGCTTATTTTACTTATATTAATATTTTTTCAGAATGTACTTGTACTTTTTTTCTGTTATGGACTTCCTACTTAATTTAGGGAGAGATTCATGTTTTGGAATTTTACTTTTAGCTCATTATTACAATAATAATTGTGGAATAGACGTACTCAGCAGTCAGCTGTGGTTCCTTACAACATTTTGCTCATATCTTTAAAATGATTGAAATGGACTGCATGCATTTGAATCTGAATGTGACTATATGACTATATAGCTAATTTATTTAAACCAAATGTGAGCTAAATTTGATCCCATATTGTTATAAATGCACTGAATCTGTTTTGACATGACAGTTGTTAGGAATTGGTAATGTATACATAAACTGAATATAATATTTTTGAAAAAATTGTCAAAATTATTGCCAAGTGTATGACAGCCAGCACTAAGTAGCAAAAACTATAATTTTTTTTATTGTTTAGAAAATTATTGAACAATAGCTAGATTAGTTAGTATTGAAAAGAAAGAGCTAGTTGTGAGTTAGTTGAAAGCAGCAGCTTTCTCCAAGGAGCACTAACTTAAAAATGAAAAATAGCCAAAATAAAAATGAGAAATAAAAAAGAGATATTGACATATCCTTTAGAAATTAGGCAAACGTTTGGTTGGGGTTTTTTTTATTTAAAGACTGTACACATGTAAATGATATGATAGTAGGGAGTGATCATAAAAAAGATTATTGATTTCTGCTCTTTCCTGTTAAACAGCGATTTCATGGCCAGCTTGGGGAAATAGGGAATACACAGAAATAATACAATGTTTTAATTTTATGCTTTATTTTGGTTTTGTTTGGTAGCCTCCTGATAACAGTGCCCAAAAATGAATGTGTTTTACATTCAAGAAGATGTAAAACACAATATTCCATTTGTATTTAAATTCTGCAAAAATTGCAAAATTGTTCTGTTATTTGTGTAGCAATCCAACAAATACCTCATATTCTTGTGCAATTTGCACAATTAGCCTATAGGAAACGAAATATAACTCATCCGATGAAAGAACGAGCTTAAATCTGCCAGCAACCGCTGAGGCATTAAAACACTTTCGTGGTTCCTTCATCCTTCAACAGTTTATGAGGGGATGCAGGGATGTGAAGGAGCTCCTTCTAAAAACTACCTTTGTTAACCTCACCACATTCATTAATCTTCGAGAGGCAGTCATAAAGGAGCCTGTGTGGAGGATGAAGAGGATGTCTGAATCCAGTGGCTGCCAGGGGCCAAGTGGTCAATCTGAGACAGAGGAGTCACCGGTTGGCATGACGAGTCCATGTCACTCTGCCAAGACAAGCTATAGGGCCACATAGACAAATCTCCTGACAAGCTCTCTCAAACTGTGAGAAAGTAAATCCACACTTCCAAGTCTAACAGCGACAGTTTATGGAATCCATTAATTCGGCGCTTTTCTGTTTATCATGGTTCATTTGGAATTTGATTTATGATTGTGATGTATGAAGTCTCCTCAAAAGTAAAACCAAGCATTAACAGCACACCTTGTACAGGCATCCAAAGTTCACACATGGTAACTTTTTCTTCATAGGAAACATTTTGATTGAGTTATAAAAACGATGTCAGTAATAATTACTTACTGATAGTTGTACATGATTTCTCAATGAGGCTCTGCATAACTTATCCCTTTGTATGATGAATCCTTATTCATTATACAGTGCTTTGATGAATTGTTTATACACCTTGGACTTTTTAAACATTCTGTCATGTTGGGCCACAAATCCATGTATTGTAGTGGGATTTTATGTGATCAAGCAACACAAAGTGAAACACAATTGGGATGTGGAAGGAGATTGATATGTAGTTCATTACAAATGGAAACAAGAGAAGAGCAGCATGCTTTTCTTTTAAATAAACCAATCCACGACTGATAATTGTCTGCCCATCGCTGCTCTCTTATTCTTTGCAGGGTCAAAGGGATTGAGGGCCTTGGTGCCTATCTCCACGAATCATGGAGTAACCCTGGACAGGTTGCTAGTCCATCATAGATCAATAAAAAGACACAGAGGACAAATATCCATACACAGTCATACCTACAGATAATTTACAGAGATCAGTTTACCTAACAGTCATGAATCTGGACTAGGATTAATTCTGCAGAGTACCTGGAGAAAACCAATGCATGCAAGATGAAAAGATGGAAACTCCTTGTGCCAAGGCCCCCAGCCATATTACAGTAAAGACCTTCTTGGTGTGAGGTAATAGTGCTACAAACTGTGCCAATGTACAGCCCTCATCCACTGATCCACTGAACACCTCTTGCAGAGTTGTGATGAGTCTCTTGTTGATTCTTTTGTTAATGCTGTCTTTGCCAATTTAGGCAGATCGTCATATCTTGGTGGATTCACAGTTGTGCCATAAGTGTTCAAAGTTTAAGATATAATTTTTGTAACCTGACCATTCTTTAAAATTCTCCCCAACTTTATCCCTGATTCTCCGCTTTGTCCCTTCACTCATTCACTCACACTTTTACAGAGCAGTTGTATTTTTATTAAGATCAAAATATACATGTGTACTCTGTTTGCCTGGCATACGTATGTGTCCTACATTTTATTTAGTGGTATTAGGATAAGGAGCATGGAATCTTATTACCTCATTCAGTAAATAGAGATACAACCTTGGAATGCAACATTATTAATAATAGAGGATTCAGCTCACTAATGTGGGAAAATAGCCATCCTCTTCCAACATTAGACGTTATGTCTTCATCTTGAGTGACTTGCTGTAAATGTCTCATAGAAAGAGCTTGTTGAAGCAAGCCGTACAGTAAGGCTTTCCATTCTGCTCCTTGAAGATCCCGTGGCTTAGTTGCCGCAGACAAAAAGCGCAAACAAAGTGCTCAGGATGAAACTTGCGATCAAGAGCTGAAACGCAGCGGCCGGTGATGGGCTTCCCACAACCCCCGCACAGGGTGCCCTGCCTGGAGTGAAAGTGGAGGGAACAGAGGGGCCGACCGTCCAGTTCCATGAAACAGCCATCGCTAAACGGCTTCAGACAGTCCTGAATTTCAAAAGAGAAGTAAAGGATAGTGAAGGATTAGGGTAAGCAAAAAGGATGCTCAGTGTCAAGATAAGACTGAATACAGCCTGATTAAAAAACAGCAAAATATTTGCAACATTGGCTCAACTCTTCAAGACTGCGGTTACAGTTTTGGCAATGCAGTCTATGATTACTTTCCAAAATTTCCCTTCACAACTGCTTGGTAGCAAACAAGAGATGACTGCAAAATCAGCAAATTGTGATGAATGAAAAAGGTTATGTTTCTCATCCATATTCAAACTTGAGGAAGCAAACAAATGTTTTCAGTTGAACTTATGCCCACTTCATTCGCTGTATATAGTGGAGGGGAAGGGGAGCCACGGCATGAAAAAATGCTGGCTGATTGGTCAATTCATAAATAGACATGTAGTCATCTTCTTCAATCAAGGCATAGATGTAAAACCCAATAAATAAATAAATGATAAATCACATAATAATAATAATAATAATAATAACAATAATAATAATACATTCTATACTAAATGGTATTCATATAAAAAATTTATATTATTATTTATTAGTTGTTGTTTTGTTTTTTTACATTATTCAACGTGGAAGAAGTTATTGGATATTATCATTTTCCACAGGGAAGGAAGTGCATAAGCAATTTTTTTAGACAAGTCCGTGCTTCTATTATTCAGAAAGAGCTCTGAAGATATTTAACCGGCCTCATGGACCGAGGATGTGATCGCTGAAAAGATCGGTAATTTGGTCTGCACAGTTTTTAGATGCATTACGAAACGCACAAAACTTTAATAATTGATACAGTGCGCCAATTTGTGTAGTTGCACCTTCATGTAGCTAAAGCTATTTTTAAATCAGGCTACTGGGACATACTTTCATCATTCATCATCATTGTACATATTCATATAGACAGAATAGGGATGACTGACTGGATTAAAAAAAATACCCATCTCAGTGGAATTAACACTGAGAACCTATTGGTATCAGCTTTGTCTTGCAAAAGAACCTGTTTAGAGCCAACCTTATTAGAGAAGGTTGGCTATAATAAGGTGTTTGTTTGTTTACATTATCCAGTCTGGGCACACCCCCAAATTGTTCTGGAGCTAGGGAGTAAATATCCTGTTGAGTTCCTAAATTCTGTTTCATGTTTTTTTAAGAACCCTGTAATCTTTGATAATTAATTATTGGATGGTAAACAGACATTGTTTGGCCGGAGTTGGTAGTGCAGAGATTGCATAAATGTGTATGCCCTGAAGCTCAAAACTTTATTGAAGAACCTCACTCCACTGTTCAGTCTTTTTGGGTAAATGCCTAACATCAATTATAATGAATGTGATTGATCACTAATAAAGTCCAGCTGTCCCAGCAAAATCTTCCCAACATTTGCTGATTTGCAACTTGTAGTTAAAGCCATAGCCTGTAGAGAGGGAACAAAGGCTCCAGAAGATCACATTGTACAAATGTTAAGGAGCTGCACAAATTTCTGCCAAGTGCTGGTTTTGTTTTTAAATGCGCAAATAAAATCTGTTCTCAACACAAGAGAGGAGCTGTTAAACATAAAGCTTTCTTCTAAAGTGAACATCTAGATTTAAGGGTTTTTTTTTTTATTTTTTAGTTGGAACAAATCTAAAATGTAAAACACTAAATATTACCAAAAGAACGCAAAGACTAAGGAGAACTCTGGTGACGGCAGCATCATAGTCTGGAGTTACTTTTCTTCAAGCAGAACTGGATTTTTTGACAAACATTAATTGTGGTAAATGTAAGTCAGTATTGATCCAAAGCATTCAGTTACTGGCTAGAATAATGTAATTTTTCTTCATCACTGTATTTCCAATCATACCTACAAGTCCACAAAATCATGACTTCATGGAAGTAAAGTTAAGCATGTTATTACAAAGCCAAAGTCGAAAACAAAGTTTGACAGTAACTTTGAGGGCTATGAATACGACACGTTAGTCTGACAGGGTTGGACAACTTTTGCCAGTTTGCTCACTCTGTTCTGTAAACGTTACCCCTCCCTACCAAAATATTAACTCCACTTGAGACGTGGAACGCAGATGAACTTCTACTAAAGCAGAAAGAGCGCTGAAAGGTATTCAACAAAGTAATAGTTTGAGTGGACACTTATTCATCTATGTTATTGCTTCTTTTATACATTTTCTTATCTTTTGAGAGATATGTTTGTTTTTTAGTTGAATTGCACTGCACAAATATCATTGTATCACACTGTATATATTCACATTTATTGGGATTATATTCATGGACTTAAGTTGTTGAATGTCCTAGATTGTAAAAAAACCCCAAAAAAAACAAATTCACTTGTCGAACAAAAAAAACATAAAGTTGCCATTTGTACCCCTGATAAGTTTTCAGAAATCTGCACAATTAATATCTTCACTGAACCGTATTTGACTGACTGCTCTACACAGCGGTGGCTTTGAAGAGGATATAAAAGATACCCACACAGAGAGAATATGGTTTCCTTGATTTATCTGCAACATTTCCACCGCAACATTTTCATCATGCATATGGTTTGCATCAGCCCTGTGGTCAAACTGATGCAAACAAAGCAAGTGTGTGGGTATCTGTCTCATTTATTCTCAAGGTTGTGTGTGAGCCGGAGCCGTGTGTGTGGTCTGTGTTGGAGGCTCACTGCGCAGACGAAGCACTCTGGATGCCAGGTGCCATTGGCTGCAGTCAGGTAGTTCTCTCTAACGGACTCCCCACAGCCTGAGCATTTGGGAGCAAAAAGGTGGTAGAAGTCCTTGGAGCAGTATGGTTTTCCATCCTTCTCCAGGAAGCCTTGGATAGATACGGGATACACTGAAATGTGTGCTAAATATTATTTTTATGCTGAGGCAAATAAATTATCAAACATCTCACCTTCTGGCCCAAACAAATCTCCGCAGTGTGAGCAGAAGAAGTGCTCCGGGTGCCAAGTTTGGTCCAGAGCTGTCAAAATGTTCTGGTGGGAAAAAAACACCAAAAATATTACATCTCTATTTTACTTTCTTTGGGGATTATTGAGGTTTGTCTCAACTCATGTAGCTAAATGTGAACAAACACAAAAAAAAGTGGACCGTGAGCCACATGAAGGGAATCACCAGGGATGCTGCATTAGTTTCTGATTAATGTCTTTGGTCTGTAGCATGAGGTAATCCCAGTCTGCAAAACCACCAGTATGGGTTTTCCTCTTATTTATTAGCATAACATGTGGTCTTGGCCAAGAAAAAAAAAATTACAACATTCAACATGTCATCATGCAATCATCGAAATTTTACTGTGTGGATTAATGGATGTAAAATTTTGACTGGACAATTTAGGACATTAATCAGGAAACAAAAAGAGAAGCTGAGATTAAGTTTGTTATTTAAGATGCTTAACATGAAGCGTAATACTGTATAGTTGGAGTTTCTTATTGCAATACCTGCAATATCGGTCCCTTGCAGTAGGCGCAGCGTGGAGAAAAGAGCTGATGGTAGTCTTTGTCACAATACGGTCGTCCCTCTCTCTCAAAGAAGCCTGTTGTGCTCAGCTCCTTCTTACACACCATACACACAAAGTGCTCAGGGTGCCACACCTCACCCAGAGCTGTGATCATCTAAACAACAAAAGTCAAATGAAGTGAAAAAGACTGCTTTGACTATATTTAAATTTAAAGGTTCACGTTTTACCTTTCCAACAATGCATTTGTTGCACGCAGCACAGTGGCCTTTGGCTGTGGTGCGCACACCGATTTTCTCCAGGTCTGAGCTCAGCCCTCCAAGCAGGTCATCAATAGAATCTGTTTTCTGCGTCTGGATCGAGGGTTTTGGGTTGGAACTTGCCGGGCCGCTGCTGCTGCTGCTGCTGCTGTTGTCCTTCTGCCCTGATCTCCCATCCTCGTTTGTTTTCTTTGTAGACTGCTTCTGTGTCAGTGGTGGAGGGGCTGATGGAGGTAAGTGGTTCTAAATAAAGATGCATGGATGTCAAAATGTCAGGTTTAGTCTTTACATGTACTAAAGACATTTAAGTGCTTCAGTGATCAAAAGCAGAAATACTATTTCAGATTGTGCAATGGTGATGTTGGTGCAATACTACCCTCTAGTGTTAAACCTTATTAATTTATTTCATTTTTAAGATGTTGCTCTACTGCACCCTCAGCATGTCCATATGAGGCTGGTAGGTAGTTACCAAAAGCATCTCACTGAAGTTATTTCAGCTAAAGAGCAACATGATCGATTTTGAAGCAGTGTGAAATTTATTCACACATTTTTTGTTGATATCTTTCGCAAAATTAGCCAAACAAGGTAAGATTTGAATGTTTACCTGCAATAAAATGGTTTTCTTTGAGGAAAAGAAAGAGTAGTCATTGATAAATTTTGATGTCTCTTGTAAAAACTGATTATTTGATGAAGTGTCCAATTTTTTTCTCCCCATAATAGCACAGTCGCAATCAGAAATATTCAACTCATTACATTTTTTAATGATTTATTAACAAGATGCAATATTTGGGTGCAACAAATGTGTTATCATCACCATTTTTAAATACCTATGAAATACTGTTTTAAAGCTGTGTGAAAATTTTAATAACCTGTAATGAATTTAAAACAATTCACTTTGTTTTAAGGCTTGTTGATACCAATCAAGCCTTTGGAAACTCAATAAGGATTCTTCATTTGTTCCTTTTGTGAGGCAGACATAAGCATCGCACATGAAGGCGCTGTAAGAAAATTTGCAGAAATTTTAACATTCCACTATTATAAGGGAGATTAAAACATATGGAGCAGCTGCAGACCTGCCTGATCCTACGTCCCCAGATTTTATCAAAAGTTTTTAGTTACTTAATCGGATAGCTAAGAAAATCCTCTGTTTGACTGCAGGACACTATATACACACACACACTGAATAAACAAGGATTTAATGGGAAGAATCCAAAATGAAAATCTGTGGATCACCAGGGACATAAAAAAGCAAAATATCTGCCAGAAAGGAAACTAGAAATATGGAAATAAAGAGTTTTGGGAGATAGACCAAATTGTCTGTTTGAACATATGACGAAGCGATATGTTTGGGTCAGAAGAAAACTGTCACCATAGACAAACATGGAGGTGGGCCTCTGATGATGTGGGACTGTTGTTCTGACATTGCAAGTAGCATCATGTAGCACATTTACAAGAGGGACATGATTCCTTCTGTTTACAAATTAAGGCAACACTGTCAATGAATTTTAATTGGACTTTCTAGAAAAATATATTCTCAAGAATCCATTTTCTTTCATCCACTTTTCTACAAAGCATTTTTATGCAAATTGGTTAAATATTTTCTGATTCCAACTGTGCATCATTTATTAACTCGTTTTTACCAAGAAATCACTTCTACGAGACATTATTATATAAAAAGATTTGAATTGTGATCATTTATAACCATTTCCTGACACATCCAGGTCAACAGCTTTTTACTGACCCCGTCTGCTAAACCCATCAGGTCTTGCAAGATAGACTCCAGTTCTAGAGTTGGTGAGTCGGGAGGCAGAGCAGCTGCAACAGGCGCGGGTAGGTCACTGTGTTAAAAACAAATGTAAAAAAATAATAAATAAATACATGACAACACTTTGTGATAATAAAAAGCATTTAGAGACCAAATTTACAGTTCTATTTTTGCCCATGTTTTAGGTGCTTAACTAAATAATATTGGGAATAGATTTTGTCAAAGCATAACTTAACTCAAACAAATAAGTTATGAACATGTGTGAAAGGTAGATTGAAACGAGAAGACATTGTTTTCAACACTTTAATAGAAAATTATCTTAAAAATAAAATTATCATACTATGAAAAACTTACCTAAATTTGCAACCACATGAAATGCATTGTTTGGAATTGTCTTGCTGAAAGAAGCATTCAGATGAATGTGCTTAATTTTTCCTAAACCTTTAAGATTTTTGGTTTCAGCTATGTTTATAAAATATCATAGTGCAGTCTATGCTGTGTGCTTTTGTACTAGTTAGAACCGCATAACGATCAGATCTTTTATGTGTTAAGCTAATTTACAAAGGGTGTCCTTTCTTTTTATCCTGAATATTTTTAATGAAGTGCTTTTACATTGAATGTTACACTGTGATCCATCAGATTATAGAATTTTATTTTATTTTTTTTTCTGATTCAGAAGACATGTGGCCTTGTTGGATCATGATGTTAAGTGTTTGCTTCACATAGTTTTAACTGGTGGAGACTAGAAAACGTTCTCATCATGGTCTGTGGGCTTTTAGTGGTTTCTGTTTACGATGAGCTGATCTTTTATAAATGTCTTGTTTTTCGGTTGTTATTTGCCTTTTTTTTATAACTGTTTTAATTAGCTTTGATCCATTTATTTTGTTTGTGTCCTCTTTTGCTTCTTTTTTTCTCCTCTGACATTATCCTCCTTCTGATCACTGTCTTATGACTACCACTTAAGCTTATTTCCAATTACTTCCTTCTGTGTGTTTACTCAACTGTTTTTGTTTTGTTGCCAAGGTGTTGTTTAACTTACTTCACCTGTCAGGCTTGACACAAACTCTATTGTGTGCCAGTGGTTTGTAGCCTGCTTGTCCCATGCATACAAGCCTGACTTGGTTCATATCCACTCTTTAGGAAACTGATATTTTATTTTAGAAAACTTTGCTATTTTGCCATGACTTGGGGCAGAATCATCCAAGTTTTTTGGGCCTTTCTTAAATTAAATTGCATTTTATCCATCTTCGTTACATCAACTTTGTAAGTGTTTTTTTGTATAAGGTCATTTTAAGACATTCGGTGCTCACACATTCGCATACCCCCAATAAATACAAATGATGACACACAAGGACACACACCCTAATGTGTGGTAGGTACTACCACACACCCCACACTAACTGTGCTAATTACTTGTTGTTTTATGCATTCCAACAATGTTTGTTTTGCAAGGCAAATATGACAAACTGTATGCTTCAGCTATGAATATATTTGCTATCTTGTGGCGATTTAATGTTTTACTGGTAGTGATACAACAGAACACTAAACACAGGACAAACAGCAGACAGGCATTTTTACATTACCTGTAGACATCAGAGCTGACTGAGTTTTTCTCTTTCTTTTTGTCTCTGGCAAGAATGGCAGCTGGAGCCTGTGTGGACAATGAAGTTACATTGACATTTTGTTTACATAAATATTTGAACTTGTTTTAGTCCATTTATAATGATAAACATATTTCTTTCTCTTTTGTTCACCTGTCCACCAGTTGCAGTGGTAGTTTCCTGGAGACTGTTTGAACCTGTAGGACTCAAAGCCAGCTCCTCTAACAACAAATCTGCAGACGAAAGCAAATCGTGAAGCTTCATAGCAACTTATGGGTTGTGGTGTAACAGATTCATCTCGAGTGGTGTTAATGTTACAACTGAGAACATTATTCTGCTTTTGAACCAGCAAAACATTTATTTGTTGCAGGGTAGTGAATTTCCTGTGATAATAAAGGTGCAAACAAGCTGAGGTTGTTTCATACAAGCCGACTTCCTGAGGAAATGAGAACATGCTACGTTGCAGAAGTGAAACTTGTCTTAATGTCACAAGAATCTGGTGACAAATACTGAAGCGATTTCATGCCATATTTTTGTGACATATTATTAAAAGGGTAACATGGAGATAAACAATTAAGCATGTTCAATATACATTGTACTGGTTTAGAATTAAAGAGTCAAAATTATGGTCGCCAAAAAGAAAACCAGATGTCAAGTTTGAAGCAAGGAACACGTTGTAGATATCGCGATTACTTTGGAACTGCTCATTTACATTTACACGTTGTTAGATCAGCATTTCTCAAGCACAGTCAGCAGAATCTGCATGTTGTAAAACCAAATAACTTACTGAAAAACAATTGGTTGGTAAAACAAATAATAATAAAAAAATACAATTTCTCATGATATACCCAAAATGATATTGTTTGTAGTAATTACTGAACAGCACAGATGTGTTTATATGGTTGATCTTGGTCAGTAATCTCAATTATGTATTAAAGCTTCATATATATATGCAGTTTTTATGTTATCACCAGCAGAGAAAGAAAGTCACCTTACCGAGTTCATCCATGTTGTTTCCTGCTCTCAACACTTGGGTGTGTGTGCTTTTTTTCTTTACTGCTGGTTTGTCACTGGGGTAACAAGCCTTGTTTCTCATCAGATCTACACCACTACTTCCTGCAAGGAAGTTTTTTTTGTTTTTTTTCTTCTTTTTCTTACCATTATAAGATCTAATGCTGCATGATATTGCAGTTCAAGGATCAAACCTTCAAGTTTCATCTTGATCTTGTAACATTTTCTCACATTTTGTACTCAGGTTTGAAATGTGCTTGAAATAAGTTGTGCATGCTACTTGTTAGTGTAAATGGTAAATGATTAAAACAATGTGTTTATAGTACCAGAACAATTTTAACAATTGCAATGGTTTTAGTAAGATATTTATACATACAGCGAGATATGTACGTTTTACTTGCTGAATTGTGTCATTGCAAAGTTGAAAGTAGGTTATAAATTGACGCTAAGGCATCTCAGTGGAGGTATTTCAACAACTCATAATACATATTTATTTATTACAGGCACATTTAGTTAATATTTTGAAATGGAAACATGACTTGAATGTTCACACAAATGCTTTGAGGCAACAAAAGCAAAAATGTGATCTTTATATTTGTCTAAAAATGACACAATCTGAATCTGTAACTCTTCACAACAAGTGATTGTAAACTGAACTAAAAGTGATTCTGAAAGTCATCAAGGTTGCTGAATTATGAGTGAAACCTGACATGTAGGTAGGCAACATTCATAAGCTTGATTTTTTTTTGTAAAACTCAGCTAAAGTTGCTAAGAACAAAAGTTCCTACAATATAAATAGCTGCATTCCAACATGGTTGCAGTGGTATCAAATTAATAATTTTACAATGACAAAATTAAACACTGCACATCAACAGTATTGTAATTAAAACAATACCACAACGCTGCATGTAGCAACCAGCAATACAATAATTGCCAGTAATGTAATAACTTGCAGACAATATGATAAAGTTGTTTTTTTTTTTTTTTTATCATATCCTGTAATACCAATGAGGAAGTAAGTTATACGATTGACATATCACTTTAAAAAAAATTTATTTAAGATTTAATAACTCTTAAATAATTGCTTATATTATAATACCTTGCAATTTTAGGTAATTTGGTATGGCTGCAAAACCTAATTGAAAAATATATTGTACATATATTTTTTAAACATGATGTGTAGATACAAAAATTCATAATTCTATAGATTGATAAATAATCTGGAATTAATTTCTAGGAAGTGTCATTTTCAAATAAGTGTTGGCCAGTTACAAGTCAATAATTTAATAAGTTACTTTTGGAAAAGTTGAATTGCATGACTGGCTAAAAAGTTTTATCACATTTCGGCATGATAGGCTTTAATACATTTAATGCAGGCAAAATATTAAGTTACTTTCAAATATTGTGGTATTAGCCATATTACATCACTAGTTGCCACAGTGTACAATACATGGATCAGAGTATGTATCAAAGCCAAAAAGAAAATTACTTCTTGTAGGTCATGTCCAAAAATGCTAAAAAAAAAAAATAAAATAAAAAAATTAATTAATAAATAAATGAGAAGTACTGATCAGATGTCCAAATCACTTCAGTAGACTCCATTAGAGGTGGGGTGGAAGTGGCTCCATCTGAATCCATAACTGGAAAGGGGAACTACTCTTTACCTTATTATAGAGGCTGAACATAGTAAAATGACATATGATACTAATTTGGTCTGCTTTCATTCAGGACGTCATTCTGTTCTCTCAAACACAGTGAAAACTCCTCTTGCACACTTTTTATTATTACTCCTAAGATCCCTCGATCCCTGACCAAAACAGCGGCCTCCACCAATATGTTTCAACACATTGCTGGTTGCTACGTGAACATTATATTCTTAAAATGATTAAAAGAGCCAGAATCATCTTTAAATCTCTGCTACCACTCCACCTTGACGATGCCAGGTTTGCCACTCTGATTTGCATGCCGTTCTCATCATTAGAAAGCACAAAACCTGCATGCAGGTCCTTCTAGTGAGCCTCTCTTTTCTGTTAACAATGTCGACCCAAATGTTCAGACAAACAACACTTTCTTTAACTGAGACAAAAAGAAGCGTTAGATCAAGTTTTTGAAAATGCTTTTCACTTTTCTTGTGTCTAGTTCTCTATGTTCACTTTCACCTGCGTTATGTCGAACCACTTTGGGTGCAACCACTTAGTAAAACATGAGGTGTATCAGTAACCAATATGTTAAACAGTTAAAGCTAATTCAGCGATACGTTTTCCGATTATAAAGCTTGAATGTTTCCAAATATTACGCTTGACACTTTTTATGCATTATTTAAAGCAATTTAATCCTGTACTATCATTGATACTTTTCGTCTTTATATCCCCCACCCCCGGTTTGATGTTTTCGTCGTTCCCGGAAGTTCCCGTGTTTACAGCAGCGCAGTAATAGTTGAAGGTTTAGAGTCGAACGATAAACAGGAGTTATGTATGTTTTTTAGCGTTCTAATGTATTGTTAATGCATTTGCCTAAATTAGCAGTAACCTGTGGTAAAAAGAAATGACTGTTTGGACGAGAAAGAGCGGCCGACAAGCTGGCTAGCGTTGCTGGGTTAGCCAGCGAGGCGAGAGTAGCAGCAGCTGCTAACTGAGCACGGAGCGGCTGCTGGTCCATCCAGTCCAGGATCTCAGGTGTGTCCGCCTCACCCTCAAACAGGTGTTCACGTGTACGTGTGTAGGAGACAAGCAGTCTCACCGGTTCGTTCCCCCGTGTTCGGCAGGAAGACAAGCGGCCATGGGCGCAGAGAGCAGCGCGGCGCGGGGTTGCACTCTGCTGGAGGAGCCGCTGCTGACCCTGCCCTCCGGACCCACCATGTACTCGGCGGTTCTCCAGGACGGGAAGCCTGCGTCTGTGTTTGTTCACAAGCGGGACAATGAAGACAAAGTCAACAAAGCTGCTAAGGTGAGCTAAAGGCCTTACTCTGGAGCTGTGGAATATTTGCACTTGCTGGATTTTATTTATTTTTACTCCTGATTCCTATAATAAGTTATTATTGATTAGTCTGCAAAACAATTTCGTTCAGTGTGGCGATATAGGTTTTGCCTCCTCAATCAATTTAAAAAGATATCAGCCACAGACATGTTTTTATTTAATGTAAAAGTCTCTCAATGATTAAGCAATCTTTTATGAAACTGTCTAATACACAAGTTTGAGATTAAAATAAGTCTTCATTTTTGATAACTTTTCATGACAGCGATTTGCGTCTAGTCCAGGTGGTAACAGGATAATCACAAAACTCATTTGTACATTGTTTTATCCCTGCTACTGAGTGACCTGCTAGCATTTCTTAAGTGATCGTTGTTTGAATAAGGTTGTTGATGTCACTTTCACTTTGATTACGGTGGAAGAGCAGAATGGTTACTTAAATAGGAGTTTGCCTCAAATCCTTCCTTATTTGTCAACCAAGATTATATGTAATGAAACAAGTGGCATTTTCAATACTTAATATTTAAAGAGCATGTCAGGTTAGAAAGGTTGGACCCAAATCAATAATTAGCTCACTAGTGGAGAGCAATTCATAGCCAAGAAATGAGATAAAGAGTTGGGGGAGCCATTTCTTGTAGACGATTCAACTGAAGCTGGTATGTCCAACTTAAGGTTCTTAAGACTCACTGCCCTGCATGTACAGGTGTGATAAATAATAATATAATAAAGCGCTATGTTTTAGAGCAGAAGTGATATCTAAGTGGCTCAGGGATTACAAACATTGAAGTGTGTCCTTGAAAAAGAAGCTCTCAAAGTTTCTGTAAATTTACCTTCCTGTTCACTGTTTCTCCTAGAGGTTCACATGACTTTGCAACTCCAAAGCAAAGAGATATTGACTTATTTCTTTAATGAAATGTGTTTAAAAACACAACTGTCCTCTTAATGAAATAGGCTTTGGTTTGACTGCTTTGAAGAGCTTGTGAACGTCTGATGCTTCAAGTTGTATTCATAAAATATTAAGCATTTGAAATGCATATTTTACAGACACAAAACAAATGCAGCAGAATCAATTTAAGTGCACAACTAATTAACCCACTTTTCACGTCCTGCAGCATCTAAAGACGCTGAGGCACCCGTGTCTGCTGCGCTTCCTGTCATGCTCGGTGCAGGACGGCGGCATCCATCTTGTAACGGAACACGTCCAGCCGCTGGAGCTGCTGTTGGACAGCCTGTCCCCAGAGGAAATCTGCGCTGGCATCTACGACGTCCTGCAGGCACTCATCTTTCTGCACGAGAGGGTGAGCGAGACGAGGATCCATTTGCTTCTGTTGCCAGCAACCCGGGTGGACATTTTCTGTTTGCCTCTCTTGTGATAAAACCTGGATGCTTCTCGTTCTTCAGGGTAAATCGAGCCACAACAACGTCTGCGTTTCCTCTGCGTTCGTCAGTGAAGACGGCCACTGGAAGCTGGGAGGGATGGAGACTGTGTGCAAATTCTCTGAAGCAACTCCAGAGGTAGAAGATGGAATAATATCAAATTCATTGTTAGCAAATATTCTTTGGGTGGATTTTCATATGCATGTTAAAAGAGTTAAGAAGTTTTGGAAACTCAGTTTTCAACGGATCAGTTAATTTGACTTATTTCTGTGTCAGTTTCTAGATAGCATTCAGAGTGCTAGAGAGGCCTCCAGTGTTCCTCCTGAAGAGCAGGTCAGTGGGTTTGACTTTATTACAAAAATGTGAACAAATTCTCCTGCCTACATTTTCATTAAAAACAAGACATTGTTAACAGGTGGAAGGCTTTAAAATCCTTCCAGACAACCATGCTCACGCTCGGGACTGTTACTCGTTTGGTACAATGGTGGAGGCTCTGCTCCCTCTGCTGAATGACTATGGTGAGTGGAGATGACTTGATAAAAATCTGGTTGCAAATTGTTAAATTTCACTTCATTTACTTACTCTGCTCTTCTTATCTGTGTTCTTTCTAGTGTCACAAGAGCTCTCTGACAGTCTGACAAAAACCCTGCAGGCAGGCCTGCTGAACTCTGACCCCCTGGCTCGACCTCCACTCAGCACCTTGCTTAATCACAGCTTCTTCAGGTTTTTGTGCATTTCTTTCACTTGCATTTGCAGTGTTTTAAACTGACAAAACTTTGATTTTAAACACATGGTTATTTATTTATTTATTTTCTGTGAATAGGAATGACTTTCTGGAAGTGATGAATTTTCTGAAGACCCTCACGCTGAAGACCGAAGAGGAAAAAAATGAATTTTTTAAGTAATAATTTGTTTTGTTTAAATCAAATATTAGGTGTATTCATAATTTGCAATGCATTGCAAACATATTGATATCCCGTAAGACATTGTACATTTGTCATGTTATAACCACATACTGTAAACTGCGAGAGTAAAAGGGGCTGAATATAAATATTACATTCTTAAGACTTTCAACTTTCATCCATCACAAAAAATGTATTAGTGTATACTTGCAATGGGACAAATGTTTAAAACATTTTAAGAGTCTGAATACTTTGAAAAGGGATTGTAAATTTTAACATCTGAATTTTCTTTGTTGAATTTTTTTCTTTTTTATATATATTTCAGGTTTCTCCTTGACCGTGTCCAGAACCTTCCTGAAGAGCTGATTGCTTCACGCCTTGTCCCCAAACTTTTCCACTCCCTTGTTTTTGCAGAACCCATGGCCGTCAAGAGCTTCCTCCCTCATCTGTTAAGACCAAAAAAGGGTAATCTGGCATTTTATCAAGAATATGTCAAGTAACATGAAAAAGGCATATTTAAATGTTTAAACAAGTAAAAATATGACTAAAAATTCATAATTTCACCTTTGTGGACAGATTCCAGTCAAGATGACGACAGTGAGGATTGTCTGCTGTCTGTGTCCCTTCATCGAAGACATGTGATTCCTCAGCTGCTTAAACTCTACAAAATAAACGAAGAGCACATTCGGATTGTGCTCTTGACTCACATCCACATCTACGCCGAATTCTTCTCCCACGATGAACTAAAAAATCAGGTTCTACCTCAGGTAAGAACTCAGTTCTGTGTTATTACTGAACACACACAAGTGTCAAGGTGTTTTGGATTTGTTTCAATTTAGTGCAGTGCAAGCAGCTAGACCAGAAAATCATTTGCTTTAGTTGTAGTCTTGGTCCTGTTGGTTGGGGCAAAAGTTATGCCACATGTTATCAACCAAATTTGACAATACATGTCCTATTTTTTTTTTTATTACCAAATGTTACTTCTGTTATTGTGATTGCAGTATTTTTGGCATGTAAACCCCACTGCCATCACTTACCTACTCCTGGTTGTGAAGTTGGTAAAATAGTAAAAAATAAAGAGAGAAATACAGCAATAAGTTACATTTCTTTCACATTTATTTCAGGTTACATCACAATGAGTCTATACGAAATCAAGGGCTAAAACTAGCTGATGTAAAGTGAGCAAACAAAAGTAGTCACCTTCCATGAGTAATTGACAGACCAAATCTTCGCCATTCAACTGAAGAACTTGTCATCAACAGCTTGCCCAAGTGTTGTCCCCCAGGGATGTAATCTTGGTCCCTTCTGTTCTTTTTACACCTGCTTGTATTTGACGTCGAGTTTAAAGTAGCATCCGTTTTAATTACAATTTTGAAAATAAAAAACAGTTGATACAATTTGGACAACATGACCATATCCTCCTTTGTGATTTAGGGCCATTAAAAATATACACATTTTGTTTTCCTTCAAAATCCTGAATGTTATTTTTAAAACAATTTTTCCATCCGTAGAATGACGAATGCAAGTGTTAAAACCATTAATTTAATTTTTTTCAAATTTAAGACTCTTGCTCAAGACATTTCTCTCATTCTTACACTTCTGGAGAAGTTATCAGTACCTTTATTTCTTTCAGTCAACCTTATTTTCATATTCCTGAATGTTTTGTCTGCACCTCTTTGATCAACTTCTATTTTTAAGCATTCTTCTAAATTCAATTATTGCCATTTCCGTGTGGATGCAACCTAGTGCTTTGTAAACTGTTTTATATAAATTTAGTCTCCACTTTTTTTTTTTTTTTTTTTTTACTGGCTACAGGTTTTGTTGGGCATGAGAGACACCAATGACTCTCTGGTGGCCATGACGCTGCAAAGTCTTGCTGTGTTGGTGCCTTTGCTGGGAGCTCACGTGGTTGTTGGTGGAGACAGAAGCAAGGTCTTTAAACGCACAACACCAAGTTTTACCAGATCTGCAGATGCCACACCTGAAAGTAAGGAACTCCTTATTGAGATAAAAGCTGATGCACCTATTGTTGGACTCCATATTTATATTGCTGGACGCCACGTTTAGTATCCAAAAGGATTATCCAGATTAATTTCATCCATTTTAAAATTTGTAAACAAGTGTCAAATAATGTTTGCTTACTAGCATATGGAGGGTAGAAACAGGTTTTACTGACAGCACGCACTAGCACCACTAATGATATTTTACTTGTCTTCCTTAGCTTCTCCTGTCCACATAGTTGGAAGCTCAAACTCTCAGATGGTTCAACCCTCCAAAATCTTGAATATGCTCCCCAAACCATCAGAGGCCAAAGGCTCAGTCCTCAGCCACATGGGAAACTTGACAGGCACACAAGAGAAGCAGAGGGTGATTCCGCCATCATCTGGTAAGACCTTTATGCTGTTTAAGTTGGGTGTCAACTTTATTGTAGCTGAAATTCAGTGTGGCCTCTGTTGTGTTTTCCAGATAACAGCCGGAAAATGCCTTTAACCTTAAACGGCTTTCATCAGGATAATAATAGACAGGAAGTGTTCCTCGTTTCGGAGCAGGCTGATAGGCTAGAGGGCCCTGTGGAGGACTGGCCTGACTGGAGTGAAAACGATGTGGGAGAAAGTAGAAATGCGCATTCTGTCCACATCCACATTGAGGCATCAGAGGGAGCTGATGCTATTAGCAGCAGACTCCCAAATGAAAATGTAGAGGAGGAGCCTTGGGATGACTTTGAGGACCCTGAACCGACGTTGGATATCTCCCCTACAGCTCCTTCTGCAGAGTCACTGATTCTAACACCTTCCGGAGGGAGCACCACTACATCCGCTGATCAAATTCCTGAGCCGTTGACACTGAAATCCTCTAAACCCCTAAAGCTGACTTCGGCGCTGTATCAGTCGACACAGGGCAAGGATACTTCCTCATGGGACAATGACTGGAGTCAAAAGGATTTCCAGAAACCACTAAGCAAGTCAGCCCCAGTGCCCAAATCAACAGTGCCAATGAAGAGCGATAGGACAGGAGGTCTGGGGGATGAGTTCACTATTAAGGTGAAAAAGAAGGTAGAGAAAGACCCAGAACTGGATTTGTTTGCAGACATGGTGCCGGACATCAAGTTATCTTCAACCGCTCTGCTGCCTTTAGAGGAGAGAAGTGTGCATTTCGCAGGAACGTCAGCAGTCTTTTCAGATAAAACTCTTGCCAAGTTTGCAGCAGCTAACCTGTCTGAGGTGGGTTTTTCAATTGTTATTAAATCCATTTATGGTAGATGAATCATGATATAAAGACTTATTTTAAAGTTGTATTTGTAATTGGAAAAACCAATTCAGTTCATGATCAAATGTGTGTGGGTCACTAGATTACGGTAATTATGTTTGGCTGTCACAACTAATTAACTTGCACAATTGAAAGTCTTCATTTTGCTTGATAATTTATGCCCAAAGAATGGTGGTTTTACATCTGAAACAAGTTTCTATGACTTTCAAATGTAACTTTTTAATAAAGATTTTTCACTTGTTCCTGTTTTGGTCCATTTTTAAGGCTGAAGCAGATGGCTGGGGAGATGGAGATGACCTCAACTGGGAGGATGAGAATGTCTGGTGATGACGACTGACACAAAACTCAATCTGGAGCAAAACACTAAACCACTGGAAACCTTTAATCCATGCACCACATCTGGAGTCCCACTATCCCACAAAGCTGGAAGAAGCTTCTCATAAAATGATGCAGTCTGATCAAGGAGGGCCTAAATCTATTATCACTGTTTATTATGGAAACGTGGTGATACATGGGCTGCCCGATGGTGCTAGACTTGGACAGAAGAAGCCATTTGTAATTGTTTGCCAGTTTACATTAGTCCCCTAAATAATGGTTAAAGATCCTAACTAGAGGTAAATGTCATTTCTTTCATTTGCTCTTTTTTATGTGCCAAATCAACTATTAGCATTAAGCTCAAGATACATTTTTAGCAGGACAAAGGTTGATTTCTTAAAGGCTTGCACTTTGAATGAATGTGAAATAGAAAATCTATTTATTTGAGCTTTTTGGTTGGTGGTGAAATAAACATTTTGCTGCAAAAAATGTTTTTCTGTCTTTACATTATGTAACAGAACCAATAAGAAAAAATGTGGCTGATAGGAACAATTGCAAATGCTCAGCATTTAAATAGATTTAATAAACGGCATCAAACACAGCAAAATAAACTAAAACGTGGCACAGATCCGATTCACTGTACAATAAGTCTTGAGGGGTTTTAAAATGAGAAAAGTGCTAGGTTGTGCGTCTGACTGAAGTGATTTCTCTTATGAGGGTCATCAGTTGCTGAAGTTTGGCTTGCAGCCACGTTGGAGGTGGTGCTGTCGTGTTGGCTTTACTCTCCACGAGAGCATGAAGGGCTTTTAAAGAGTTCTGAGCCGTCTCAATGTGGCGGTCGTACTCCTCCTCTGCACTCGTCTCCTGTCGAGCTCTCTTTGGGCTTGGCTAAGAGGGAGGAAATTACAGGAAAAGTAAAGTTAGCTCAATGTTATTTATTTCCCTCTTATGCTTAAAGCTAAATAATGGAAGCAATCTAGGTAAATGTAAACTAATTACAGATTAAGAGATTTTGTTGAAGTATGGACTAATAAAATAAACAGAGCAGTAAAATTTAGCTTTTGGTTACCTTTTTACACAAGCATGAAAATACCAGTCCAACATTTTCTTTTACCAGGCCTGTTTTTATGTGACAGCAGGGTTTATGTAGAGTCATAAGTCTTAAAAGATTATCAGATTTCCCATCGGAGAGCTTGGATTTTATTTAGTTAACAGCAATACCTGTAATTTATTCTGTATATTGTACCTCTTGCTAAGTAATTAGGGTAATTAAGTAATTACACTGTGGCAAAACTCCATATGTGGGACAGGAAACTGCTCTGTCGGAAGGAATTCATCGCTGGAACACTAAAATATATCATAAAACTAGGCACATTTGACTCGACACACTGTAAATAATGATTAATGCAAGAACAAGTCCTAAGGACAAAATGAGAAGGAAGAAAAAAGCTTATGGCGGGACTTTATCCTCATGCAGGAACTATTATACTCCATGTCAAGTCCAAGTTTCATGGCTGCCAATGCCAGTTCATGTGACAGGAAGAACGTGACGACTTGTCCTAAAATTAATAAGGAATTCTTTAATTTTCCCTGCATCAATAAAGATGGTCGATACCTTTACACCAGTCCCCATTGCTATGAGTTACACCCCACTACTGCTGTCATTTTCAAATTTCATCACATGAAAGGCTGATGTTCAGCTCAGCAGTTATGAGACCATCGTGAGAACAGAAGTGGATTCAGGACACAGGCCTGAGCTGAGATTGATTTCTGTGGATTCTGACAGTTCATGCACCCCATAGAAATGGGAAGGTATTAATTCAAGCAGCAGTAGGGAGTCTCTGCAGGTATTAAAAGCAGAGCGAAAGTCCAGGAGGAGTGGTGGATAACGTTACGCTATCCATTACTAGCTCCTTCAGGAGAGTGTATATTTAATCTGGCTTGAAAAACGCATGTTCTAATAGTTGACTAAAACATATTAATTGGTATATTTGTAGCATAGGCTACTTCATAAATGGAAAAAAGGTTTGGTAAGAAATGCAGAAAAAAAATCAATTCAAATCACAACTACAAAAACAATCCAACACAAGTTGCCAAAGTTAAATTTAACTTGCTTAAGTTACTATGCAAGACAGGAATAGACTGCCAATTTATGTTAAATTAGTCCTTAGTAAACAGTTTTTAGTTTAAAAGCAGGTTGCCTCAGTCTGCCACCAATTACAAGACTGTGCACATTTACAGAGATGCCATAAATCTGAGCTCAATGATGCTGCTAACCTCAGAGTCTGTGATGGATTCAGTTTCAGCAGCCTGTTTGTCAGAGCCACTTTCTTTGCGCTCCAGTTTCTTATTGTGTTGCTCGATCACCGCTTTCTCCAGTTTCAGCCTCTTTAGCCGTGACTCCACATCTTCCAGTAGATTCAGCGTCTACAAAAAATAAATTAAAAACATACAATATCCACGACAGCCTGTTTTGATAAATCAGATTTAATCTCAATACATTCCCATTGAATGTTTATCACCAACCTTGCTTAGGTAATTGATCACTTTGATCTTTGTTTCTTCCACACACAAACTCTGGGAAATGATCTCTTCATGGTTTGTATTCTTGAGCATCACAGGGAGATAATATGTTAAAGTCAGGTTGAAGCACCTACAGTCCTGGCCAAAAGTTTTATGAATGACATATTTTGTTTTTCGGGTAACTCTATTGTGTCGTTGTTTAGCCAATTTGTTTTCATGGTGTAATGCTCTGGATTAAACAGATCATGACTTTTAATGTTAGAAAAAACAATCACTCAAAATTTTATTGTTTTCATACCAGCCACCTAGTTATCACTTTTGTCCTGAGACATGATGGTGCATTATTCATCAACGCATTGCTCCAGGAGGAAGCTATGACGCTTTCCTTATACATGACAGTTTTTGGACAAAACTGTGAATGAGCCAATTCATCTGAAAGAGAGAATGCACTTAGGATGTTTCACTGTCGATGTGACACAAAGTGTCCAGAAAATCCTTTTTCCAGATGTCCTTAACAGTCTAAATATGTAGTCAACAGGTAAAACAACTCCGATCTTGTTGCTTCATGCAGACGTCAGTCTCCCCTTGTTGTTTTTCTTGGAAAGAAATAGCTTCTTTGCTGCTCTTTGTAAAACAAGGCTAGAGTCCAGATGTTTACACCTCACAATGCATCCAGAAACATTGCACACCATGCAATCCAAAGCTCTGTAGGTGATGATTCTGGCGCTTACAGGACTTTCTTAAGTGCCTTGAAGCTTTGAGCAGAGCTGCTGAACCTTGCCTTGAAGAGTTTATTTGGTTGTGATCTGTTTTGAAGCAACATCCTTCCCTGTGAAGCACATCTGATGCAAACCAATGACGACAGCTGCTCTTCCCTTGTCAACACTTTCCCCTGAGCTCATTGCAAGTATGTTATCAGGTCACTTTGTGGCAGGACTAAAACACTCTGCAACTGTTTTTTTTTTTTTTTTTTATAACTTTGCAGTTAACCGTCTTTCATCTAATCACCTTACAGAGTAACATACAATTAATGCAAGTTGCCGAAGAAGTTTCCAAAAAAACAAGATTTCTGTCAATCTCCAAACAGTTGGCCAGAACTGATTATTTGAAAAAATGTACAATGGTGAAGTTTATGTAGTACCCCTGCAAAGTAAGAAAAGGCCTCTAGGGCGTGCTGATGTAGCAGCCAGGACTTGTCAGCCAGAAGGACTCCAAACAGACCGCTCAATCTAGGAAGAATCTGGCCCTGTGGGACCAAAATATGTTACAAGTTTAAGTATCTAACATGGTGTTGTTTAGTTAGATAACACAAGAATTGGACTAACAGGTTTGCTTAAATCATTGTGAATAAGGATATGAGGTAAACATGTCTACTACTGTACTTTTCAGTAGGCCCACACTCAAGTTTTTTTTAAACTTTTTTAATTGTATTGAAATTAAAATATAAACAATGTAATATTTTAATTAAGCATTTAAAAAGTTAAAATTTGTTAATAAAGTTAGTGAAATAAATTAACTTTTTGAAGACATTATAATTTATTAAGATGTATGTACTTTTTTACCTGACAGTCTTCAGGAAAAAAGATCTTTCCCAGGGAGGAGAGAAACCCCAGAGCAGCCAGCAGTAAATAATCTGGACATTTCTGAGAAACTACAGCTTCCAGACACAACAGACACTAAAATAACAATGAGCTGTCAAAAGAAATATTATCCACATTTTAACCCTTTAATGTGTAAAAACAAAAACATTACCTGAGAAATGGTTTCAGGTTTGATGTTCTTAACAATAACAGTTGTTGCTGGCAAGAGCAGCTTCAAAGTATCCTGGAGCACAAGGTGGGTCTGCAACTGTTTTAAGACAAGTTACGCAAAAATAATAGTTCAATTTCTTCACTAATTTAGTGTGTGTACATTTGTGTGTTTTTGTCACCTGACTGGGATTCATTCGTGACCACAACTGTGTAATCATCCTCACTACAGACAATGAACACTGTTCCTCAGGAGAAGGATGCCCTCGAAGCAGAGAGAGGAGCGACCCCAGTGCTGCGTTCTGGCACCAACACAGACATTGTATGAAGAAATCATTAATTTTTAATACCAGTTTTCCACCCTGCTCCACTGTATTGTTTTCTACCCTAAAGGTCATTCAGGGTAGAAAATAACCCTGAATGACAGCTGTTGGTAACAATCCAGTTGTCAAAGTGTGAGGTAAACAGTCTACTAGTAATTGTTTTAAATAAAGTTTGACACTAAATGTGATATATTCATGTTTAAGTTTTGTAGGTAATTGTGAATCTGTCCTTGACTCATTTAAAACAGAACAGATGTCTGAATAATTTCCATGGAGAGCTCTAAAGTAAACAATCACAGAAGATACCAAATGTTTGACTAAGTCAGCCGTCTTTAATCTCGGAAACAGGAATATCTTACTCTTGAGCCCAACCATTGTTTCCATATCAGTTTTGGTGCACAGAAGCAAAAATGTTTTTAAATATTGGTAAACCTCAAATATCCAAGACTGTCCTCACCACTTTGTCCACTTTTCCCAGTTTGTATCCTCCATCCTCCCACTCCATTAGAACCCTTTGCATCAGGGCAATGATTTCGGTCTCCACACGAAGACGGACGTCCTGAGAAAGAGCTCTGAGGAGGATGTGATGCCACACGGGAAGATTTTCCACCTTTGATGGTGAGAACTCTGCCACCAACTCCAACTGGAAAAATAACTCTTAAGATCAATGGTTCTAATAATACACAGGGTGGGTTGAGGCTTTGAAGAAGAATCCAGAATATGAGATTTGCCCTTTATTTACATCATCTCTTTAGTGTGAGAGATGATCCTGGCATTTTTGTTAGTAGGACCTTTTCTTTTCCCTTTGTTAAAAATTTAAAAAATCTGTCAACTGGGAAATTAAAAAGTCAAAAATTTTAAAACTAACAGGCTGCACCAATTGCAGTTTTCTGGTCAATCGCCGATCTTTAAAAAGCCTGACCTTCCGATTCCAATTTTGATTTCTACAACTGTCTGTGAGGAAATGGAAATTTTCAAAGATCCATTTTTAATGTCAGAGGTTCTTTTTCTGTAAAAAAAAAATAAATGTTAACTATGTCTCAGATTTGTGTTCTCATGATGACTGGTCAATTGTCTCATTCTCTTTAGTTAACAAGTCGATATTTTGTTATGATAACTAAATACTTATGATCTCAAAATATTACCCTGAAGCTTGATCTGTTCTATGAATTTATTTTACTTCAGAAATCATGACAGTGATCCTGAGGAACTGATTCAAAACAATACAAAACATAAAAATATTTTTCACAGAATATTATTGTTATCACCTATAACCACCCTGTTATTTCTCATGCAATTCCATACACACTTGTCCATACTTACAAATGTTGAAACAAATTTTATATTTTTCATACTTTTAACTATGTAGAAACCCTGTTTGTTTGAAATTTTAGAAAACTCTTTGAAAGTTTGTTCACATGTAAAGTTACATTATTGTTGGCAAAGTAAGCTGAAGTTCTTTCCCAGGGAGGCTAGGGAAAGCCTAGCAATGATCAGACAATGGGAAAGGGAGGCTTTCCCATTGCCAGTGACAGAAACCAGATTCAAGAGTGCCCTCATTTACTGTCCTGAGATACTACAGTAGCTGTTTTAGCAACAAACAGCAGAACATCAAAACAAAGCTTTATCCTCAAAATTATTGATTGTCCAACAACTTCCTAGTTTTCCAAACTACTTAAAATTTATCTTCCTCTTTGTACATAGCCAAAGGGCTGGACTGACCAATAAGTTAAAAATTCCACAGCCCCGCCTTAGGGTTCTTTCTGATAACCTAAACATTTTGCATTTCTGATCTTAATGACTCTTACCTGGTGGCTTGGGGTCATGAGGAAAACCATACGTCTCAGTAGCAATCCCAGGTGTAACAACTGGTAGCACTCAGAACTGCATGCTTTCACCTAGAGTATGAAAAAAAAACAGACAGGAGGTGATGGAGAGTTAGGAGAGTGAAAGCTCACATCCAGCAAAGACAGTAGAATTACCCTTTAACAGACACTGAACTAAACCTACAACTCACCAAATTCAGGTGTTCTCCTAATTTTCATACAAAAACATGTTAATGAAATCCAGTGTCGTGGCATGCATTCTGCTCTTAAAAACATCTGTGAAGTCACTGTCTGGAGACAGTATCTACAGATCTACAGACCTCCAAACATCAGGAAATTCAAATGATCTCAGTTTGAATTCCACAGAACAGCTCATGGAATAAATCACCAATTCCAAGCAGCTGCAGGCAAACCTTGATATCCGGTTTGTGATAAGTGTAACGCGAACCGGAACTGGACTACAGTAGATAACTTTAGAGGGTCATATCATGCTGCTCTACTTGATAAATGTGGTTTAGATGGTTGCCAGGGACATGGTACTTGAATGACTGCACTGTTTGTGACACAAGGTGCTTTTCTCCATAGGATTGTCTTATCCCCTTAGTCCCAGTGATAGAAACTCCTAATGTTAACAATTTGGGGACAACTGTTTCCTGATTTAACAAGACAAAACATCTGTCATATATGAGGGAAATGTGTTTGGGAGAACTTGACTAGCTGCACAGAGGAGTTTGAGTGGAAACTGTGCTGGAGGCCTGGTCCTCCAGGATATATATGACCTCACAGATGTGATGTGGAAGAATACTTAGATAAAGAGACTTGTCAACCTTGTGGAAAGTATTCCCAGAAAAGCTGGAGCTGTTAAAGCTGCAACAGGTATTACAGTATATGTTACCTCTGGGATGTTATTAAAAATTGTGTGTGGGTACAAGCAAGCGTTTCAATACTAAGGTCAACACAGTACAGGTCTTCTGGTTTTACCCACCAGCTGAGCAATAAGCAGGACATGATGTAGGCAAAGTTCTGCTGTTCCATATCTGAAAGAATAAGTTGAATTAAACAGTCACTAATGTTAAAAATGCTTATTGCAGACAGAATTAAGCAAGTTAAACAAACCAATGGTGAAGGATATGCATTTACTTCTTTGCAAATTAAGCTGAAAAATGTAACTTTTGCAAAGTCCTGGAAATATATTAATGCAGCCTCTTGTGACTCTCCTGGTATGTGTAGGTGCTATAACAATTATTATACGGTACTATCTTTGTATCTTTCATCACTTTGAGTTCACAATTCAAGCTTGCAAAAGGATTCTGAAATAATATTCTGTTGGTAAATGGGTCAAATATAAACTATTTACAATCTGCAAATACTTTAACTACTCATTGCTTAGTTGTGATGAATAGAAAAAGCAGAGGCCTCATTTTAAGTGCAAATTTCAGAACTTTGATTTAAAATAAAAGGCATACGCATTGCACTAACCGTGCTGTAAAGCACCACACATCTACTGCCAACAAAGCTGTTGGTGTATCAGCCTGCAGCACTGCATCCATCAAACAACGTTCCTAAGGGAAATAGAAGAACAAGGGAAATCAGATCAGCTAGAACCAAAAACCACAAAGCACCACCACAGGGAGGCAATTAAAAAAACAAAAATATTTAACAGACATATCAGAATGAAAGTGAAAGAATAGCTTGTCTTGAATGAAACAAAGGCAGTTTTTTGCTTGCCAAACTAAATATTTGGTTGGAAACTAACCTCAACCCATGACTCCATTTCAGAACCAGAATTCTTACAAATAGACAGAGTTTGTGCAAGACAAAATTTAAGCTCAAATGTACTTTCTTCCAGCAGTAAAATACTTATTTTGTGTTTTCCCCTTATATTATTAAATACTTTTCCAAAGAATAAAACTTGCCATAATTTAAAAAAAAATCTCAGAATATTTTTGCACCTTTTTTAGTTGAAATAAATGATAATTTGGTTTCACTTTTTGTTTGACATGTAATTAACAGGACATTCAAACTGATTTTGAAGTCGTACAATGCAAAAAGTAAGGATTGGACCCTCCTAAAACCTACATAGAACACGGGTATTTTGATTTAATCAAATACATGAGTATTTAATCAAAATACCCATTTTCTATGTAGGTTTTAGGAGGGTCCAATCCTTGGGTCGGATCTGGAGGTTCTAGGCCACACAGTCATTTGCTGATTCTGAATTCATGATGGCTGTAGCTAATATGAGAAGGGAATTTAATTGTCAAGCTTCATTGACATACCAATGTTTGTTTTTTCAGTCCGGTCTGAGTTGTAGCACATTTGTGCTATAAATGTTTTAATTATATTCATAATTGTTAACTTGGTGTGTAAGTGGTTGAGCATGCAGGCCTTACTAGTACAGGAAAGAAGACTGGAGGGAGCACAGCCACACTGGCACAGAGCTGTACACAGATGTGTTGGTGCAGAGTGACTTCGACCTGGGCCTGACCCTTCAGCATCACCCCTGGCAACCGAACTGGTACTTTACGCTCAGTGTAACATTGTTGGAAGCTAATAAAGATAGCCTGGTAGAGAGGAAGCCTAGAAAGGGAAAAAGAACAAAGGAAAATGTTTTGACACTCGGCCAACATAAACCTGCTTTACTTTAACCTGATAATAAATCATCTGATTTATACCAGAGCAAACAAGCTCACTGTACTGACAAAGACTTTATTCTCAGTTTGAAAGATTAAATATGCATGTAATACAATCTGAGAAATCACAATAAAATAATAGAATGACTGCTAACATACATTAGAGTAGACTTTAAAGAAATATGGCAAAACTGAAATAAAAACACAAATTATCAGGGACCCTTAGAGTATTAAAAAAACATAAACTCTGAAGAAACCCCGATCACCTCGGTGTGTCTTCTGGAAACTGACTTCCAGAGTACCAAAGCTCCATCACTTCCTCTGGTTGGCTGAGCAGCTGTCCCAAAATATTCACCAGCATGAGAAAATGTGGAAGCTCATGCTCAGAGCTCAACCCTGCAGGCAGGAAGTTGTGAGAATGTTAATATCTTTTTGTTTTGGGTTCATAGCAAATACAGACCCCAAACAATAAGCAGTCTATCCTGGACAAAAAAAATTACTGTTTCCATCTCAGCAGCAAAGTTTTATTGAAAAAGTAGCTCTTAAGTGACGTCTGCTGTTTCGGCTTTGGAACAACTTAGTTGTAGTTTCTTCATGACTTGACCACTGTAGCAGCTTTTTACCTTCTAAAATGTTATTTTTATCTGGAAAATGAAATGGCCTACAGAAGGAAGGTCAGTTATTTAGTTATCTGCTGCTTAGTCCATTTATAGCTAAAGATAGGGAAACAGAGGAATTGACTATTAATTTTAGAAGGAAAACAGATCATGTCTTACCAGTAATTCAATAGATTTAAAAAGTTGATTCACAAATATTTAGCAACTGTAAGAAAACATGGATACCTTACAAAGGGAATTTAATGGACACTTTTTAAAACGTAAACTCACACACGTCTGGCTGCAGCACAACTTCAGCAAAGGGCCTCAGAGGCAACAGCTGAAGCAGAAAAGCATCCATAGGAACCAAAGCTGATGCAGTTAACTCCCCAGCCAGAACTGTGGGCAGCGACGGAGCACACAAACTTGGAGGAAACTTACTGAAAGACACCAAGCTCATTATAATCAGAAGTATGCCAGGAATCACAGAATAAAAGCTTAAAAGTTAAATCTCACTTTTTAAGCAAACATTTGTACCTGAATATCTGGAGGTAAAGTTGGTGAAAGCAGCTGGATTTTTTTGTCAGAAAATATTTAAATTCCTGTTAAGAGAAGAAGATTGAAAGAAAAGTTGGTAATACCTAAAATCTAAACAGCAACAGGTTACAAAATGTTACAAAAAAGGTTTCAGTACCTTTATGTAATGAACCAAAGTGTTAACAAAGAATCTGCACATCTTTGCAGTTTTCTGGAAAAGCTTGTATTCCGGACTTTGAACAGTCTCCTGCAACAGGTCCAAAGTACATTAATAAACCAGAGGTTTGTGATACTTTAAAATACCTAATTAGATCTTTCTAACCCGTAAACCTGCCAGCTTTATCTGTTCAGCCATCTCCACACAGCTCTGTAAGGAAGCCAACAAGTTGTCAGACAAGCTGTTGACGATGTCGCCATGGTGCAGATGTTCCTCCACCAACGACTGGTACTTCAAGCTCTGTCTGAACAAAATAATTTCAAATATATAACTAGGACATATGTTTAAATCTGGATTAAGTTAGCTCCATTATCCTGCAAAAATATCTAGAATGCTTAAATATTTTCACATTTTGTCACAATACAACCACACACAACACAATTTTATTGGGATTTTAGTTGATAGACCAGTACAAAGTGGAAAATACATTTGAAGTCACGCAAAAATTGTAAATGGTTTTCAAATTATTTAATAATTAAACATCTAAAATGTGTGGTGGGAATTTGTCCTTTAATAGAAAACGCCACAAATCTAACCTTTAACAGAGCAACAAGAAGAAGCCAGTGAAATGCTGCAGAGCTAAAACTGGATCAGCTGTTAGCCTTCCAGCCAGTGATTCAATGTGACAGTTTAGATCAAAGCATATTCATGTGCTAAAATGGCCAAACCAGAGATCTGACCAAAATCCAATTGACAATCTGTAGCAAGACTACAGATTGTAGTCAGGAGCTCTGAAAACTGAGCTCCTGTTTTGCAAAGAAGACTGGATAAAAATGTCAATCTCCAGAGAAGACTTGGAACTGTAAATACTTTCAAAACCAGGTATTCCTTTCCTTCCACTTTACAAATACATACTACTTTGTGTTGGTACATCACAACCAATCCCAATAAAAAATGTGTCTGTAATGGGACACAATATAAAGAAAAAAAAGCTCAAGATAGATCAAACCATGCTTACAGAATAAAAGGACTTACTTAATGAGGAACTTCCACGTGTTAGCATGCAGTGCAATGTCAAGGTTAGAGATAATGGAGCAGATATCGAGAAGGCTGTGAATCACTGTAAAACATTGACATGCTTAGTGAGTTTCAAACTGCATAAAAATACCCTGATAAAATGAAGTCAACAATTTCACAGTAACCAGTGTTGCAATGAAAGACAGAAAGGTGTACACTTCCATAAACACACGTAAACACACCTGTAACAATGTCAGAAACTTCCTCATCTGAGGCGCTACTGTCCAAAGAGATCCTATCCAGGACCTCCAGCAGACTCTTTTGCAGGGAATATGCCTCCTTGAAGAGTCCTTGCAGCAGATCGGCCACCAGAGACAGACGGCCACAATAAACCATCTCACTATCCTGTGGACAGAAACACAGACAGCATGTTTTTGCACTCCTTTTTATACTTAATGATTACATTAGTTATTTGAAGAAAACAAAAACAGTTACCAAAAGTAATAAAAATATGCACTAAACGTGTAATAAAGGTATGCATAGCACATTTACATACCTTTCAAGTCACAGAAATTGAGTCAGAGGGTATAAGTTTGCTAAAAAACTAGATTGAGTTGTCTCATTCAAGTTCAGAGTATACAAGTTTAAGCTTCCCAACTTTTATCTCCTTCCCAAAATTAACTCCAGGAAGGGGAGTTAATGTTGGATTGGAAGCTCAATCACAGCTGCTGTTGGTTTTGGTTTTATTACTTGCAAATTATCAAGAGAAGGCCTTCCTTAATTCTTTCCCTTCAGACTTTGTTTCCTTCTTTCTTCATGGGATCCAAAATTAAAAAACAAACCTTGCAGTGCTGAAATGTTTCTCTCAGGACTTTAAGGATGCAAGTCGGTAGCGAACGGATAGCATCCAAACATAGACCCTCTTCAAATGAGCCAACATGGCGCACACAAATGGAAAGTGCATCGATTAACTGCACCATTGCCTGAAAGAGACAAAATCTTAGTCAAGCATGAGCTAGAGGAAAAGTTAGTAGTAAGAGATGCACCAAATAATTGGCCAGAGATTAGAATCAAATACAAATTTTGCCATGATCTGAACATGCATTCTGTAAATGCATTAAATCTAAGAACTTCTGCCAATTTTGAACATTAAATGCATGATGTACTTTAATATTTTTCTGGGACTAATAAAAAAAATTCATCCAGATTAGAGATTTAATCTTTGACATTTAATTTGGCATCATCTCATAATCTCTTCATCAAAATGAGTTGTAATCTGTAGGCCAGATCCTGAAGGTCAGGAAGACTTTTCATGAGGATGTAATACTCTTTCTAATCTCACTTTGTATGCTTACCTGTAGAATGTTCCTTACAAAAGCACACAGTTCAGTGTTTTGACTTGAAAGCTCGCCAACTTGATTCATAATTTCTTTCATCATGTTGTCGAACATTGCTACTGCCTGCACACATTTGTGTAAAACAAAAGGAGACAAATTGTTACACTTTTTCAGAAGACTTGTTAATAAATTGGTAAATCAGACATCAACAAGTACCCACAACACAATCTAATACCATATTTTTCCCCCTAGGGGAAGAAATACAGACATATCATTTAAACACGGCAGCTGACGGATATCAAGTAATCATCCTTTATTCTTAAGTTAGAAGTTGTGAGTGACAGCCGTAATTCCCCCTGTTCACAGGCCAGCATGCCCTTAAAAATCACAAGAAAGCTCACTTCTAATTTTGCATAAAAAAACATTTCTGAAATAAATGCAATATCAACATTTTAATGTAACGTGGTGGGAGTTTATTCAACAATTAAATGTGAAACCTTAAATGGTAATATAGCATATGTACTATTTAATAACATTAATTTTACAAAATGTAGTGGCATGTCTGTTTATACTTTACATAAAATTTCTAAAATTGGTTCTGAAATAAAAATCCAAAACATAAATTTATTTTCCATTCACCTTTGGTAGGATCTTGGAAAAACACTCCTCTTCCAGCTCTGACAAACCAATGTGTGGCAAGAACATCTCTGCAATTATCTTCAGTATACCTGTGTGATTTGTTACGTTAGAGATGGTTCACGGGAGGATTGCTAAGAAAATAAATACACAGATATGTTTAATAATTAATAAAGAGAATAATTACTCACGTAGACAATCATTCCAGGTAGTTGCCTCATAATGCAAAGAGTAGAAACAGTCAAGAAAAAGCTCTCTGTTGAACTCTTGTTTTTATACCACAATTCTATTGTGTCAAAAGTGTCACCATTCTATTAAAAAAATATTAGGTATTTTTTTAATAGAATCCAACAAATTTAAATAATGTTGGAAATGCAGATTGAAAAAAAATCACTACAGTTAAAAATAGTATAAATGTTGAAATTATCAAAAGCCATAGAATTAGTCTGCAGAAAAAGCTGATTTTCATTATGTCAATCACTTGTAAAATACATAAACAATTAAATGTGGAAATCATTATTTAAAATATGAATTCATGTGTTGAAAGCATATCTTATAATTTCGTTGTGTAGTGTTGCAGTGTATGGTGAATTTATTTTACAGGTCAACATCAACATTACTCAGTTGGTTAGACAAGCACTGTCACAGACAAGGTAAATGGTCTGTAGATCAACAAAAGTTAAGGTGCATTTGACATGCACTGTGACTGATTCACTTATGTCGTGATGACTGTAGCACAGGAAATATGAATTTGTTCATTAAATACTGAAAGAGTTAATAGATTAAAATTAATTGAGGTTTATGTGTGATTTAAAATTTGCAAATTGTGTATTTAATAAATTACACATCTATATAAAATGTGGCAGTTTTTATTAAATGTATCATATACAGTACATTGGACATTTTCTGAGACGTTGAACCTTTCAGGTACACAAGCCCAATCCTGAAACCAAAGTATGTGTACGTTTGACTCATAAAGCGTTACACAACATTCCTATTTGGATAAGATTGTGAGTCATTAAATGCGGTGCGGGAGGATATTGTAAGTTTAGGCAGGACAGACTTGAGCTCCCGGCGACAGGTTTCCTGACTCCACTGCACCACTTCATCCAGCAGAGACGTGTTGGTCTGGGACATGATGAAAGAAAATCCGCTGGTGTTGCTCAACGCTGGCAGAAAGTAGGACGGGGATTTTAGGGCCCTCTCTGAGGGATGGAGTCACTGAAAATGATTCACATTCATATTCACCAGTATGTCCTCTTCTGAGGGACAAGGTGTTGTTAACATCAAGTGATTTAAAGCTTTGAATAGCGAGAAAGAACCCGAGAAAACCGTAGCTTTACAATGCAAGCACAGCTCAACGTTACAATCGATGTTAGCTTGTTGTAGGTAAACTAGTTACTCGTGAACTTTTACCGAACACGGGACTGAATCTTTTAGTCCGGACATAGATTAAGCTCAAGTTTCTTTACCTGTGTTTCTCCTGACGTCACACGTATTCTTTCTTTCCTATCCAAAAAGCCCTAAACTTTTTTTTTCTTTTAATTCTCAAAGTAAAAAGCATTGACGGTTTATTTTCGACAAGCATAACATTCCGCGCGCCTGCGCTTAAATCGGATATGACGTCAGGACTACGCGAATCATCGCATATTGTGCTGATTGGTTGGAATCACAGGGATAACCAATGACAAAACTAAACGCGTTTAAATCGATGACAAAAGCAACATTGGGTATAAGAGTTCTTTTAATTTTACTGTGATGAAAAACATGTTTAGTTTCACTCATTGTGGTTCTTGAGGCGGATTATTAATGCATTAATGTAAGGCTGCCCTGAAGTACTGAATATAGCAAATGGACATATGGATCTTTTTCTGTATTAAATATCCTTATTTTTCTTTGTCCTATCTAATATTTAAGTTTTTTGATAAACGATACTCGCTATAATCTTGATCATTTCCCTGATCAAGAAAATAGCAAAACGCTTGAAATATAATAAATAAATCGAATAATAAATAGAATAGAATAGCTTACATCACACATCAGGGTTACTGTTTTTATGTTAAGAAGAGAAAAAAATAAAGTTGGTGGTTAACATCAGTCTAGCATCTTCTGACCCACAATTACAGACGGCAACAAGGGGTAATCTAGCTGTGATTATGCAGAGTGATTTAACAAAAATTTACATCAATAATCATATATCTTTAATATAAATAGCAAAGAATACATATTTTTAGAAAAGGAAAAATAACACACATACATATTTCACATTTAATGAATATAATTGGCAACTGAAATGTTACATTGCATCAAATATTAAAACATAACGATAAAAAAATAAAGTTTAGCAGCTTCTGTCCCTATAAATTAAATAAAATGTAACTAATAACCCTGAACACAGCAATTAACAATTAGCAGCAGTTAACAGCTGTAAAATTAAAAATTAATTAATTAAACACAGCTAAAATGCACATTAATTGTTAAAAACATGTACAAAACAGGACAAAATTGCGCATGAAAAGCTGCATATATTTAAATATATGTTAAAGTGTCATACTTGTAAAGAAAACACAAAGCTGATCATAATACTTACCACAGATGCAGATGGCAACAGAAAAATGGGATGAGCTGTCTGTTACTTGTTGCTATGATAACAACTGTCAAGAGCAACACCAAACTTTACATAAAATAACACATAATGTAAGTCAGGAGAAAATAACGTTTGACTAAACAACATAAAAGTGAAGAATGAATAAACCTATTTGACAAACTTCACATCAATAATATTGTTAAAATAAGATAAAGATAAAGTAAAATAAAATCTTACATTAGATCATTATCCTTCTCAAAACCATTGGAAGCCTATTTTTTCTTTGGTACAATTTTTTGTAATCAGAATATGTGGTGTAATGCACTGGCCTATCACTAAGGTTGATAGGTCAATAAAAAAATTTTAAAAAATAAATTTATAATACAAGTAAAAGGCACTTAGAAAAAATATTTTATAGCTTATCAACCACTGAATGTACTTCCATCTAATAATTTGATGAAACACAAACATCAAGTTGTGTGAGATCATGGACAAACTCACAATTCACTGATAGACATACTAAGTAGCAGTGAGCTCTTCAACAGATGAGACAAAAGAATAATCATTACACTTGACATTTGTGAATTGTAGCTAACTCATTCCTAATGATGCGCTTTCCCCACATGCTGTTTGATTCCTGACCAAACAGAGAACGCTTTCTTTACAATTAAGCCAGGAATGCAGCACATCTGTTGTTTGTTACATAGTGCGATGGAAAGAACTGATACCATAAATTTACTATGTTTAGGCAGATACGCTTGTGTGCTATTTTTAATTGTGTGCAGCCTTTTCAAATAGTTTCCATGTATGAAGTGAGCGTCTATATCAAAACTTCCTTCCATAAATCTTATGCTGTATTTGTAGAATATTAAAACAAGCATTTCTAATGGTACTGTAAAAAAATAATTACCAGTTAAGAGTATCTAGGTCTAGGTTAATGAATGTTAACATGATTTTCAGAACAAATTAGCAAAGCAAATACAGGCTTTTTACTTTTAAGTTGGGAATTTTCTCTCTGATCTAACTGACCTTATGAACTGATGCCAGTAAGTTGTTGTACTGTTGATAAGCTCTAAAGCAGGGAAGTAAACTATGGTGTTTATTCTGGTGGCTTCTCTTTTAGCAGCCAGAGGTGTGAGCTGCAAGCTGCAGGAAGTGACTAACAAGAAGTATATATATCTATATATCTATATCTATATATCTATCTATATATATATATATATATATATATAGTTCTTACAAGAAAAGTTAACCTAAAAATATCAGTGAGAGAATAACATAATAAAAAAAAAAACACTTTTAATGGAGAAATTTGTTCTGACAGACAACATGACACTTCTTTTTCATCGTTTCCCACTTAATGTAGAGTAATGATAGAAAGCTTGCTAAAAATATGTAGTTCAGTCTGTCTTTACGGTATTTAATGCGTTTTCCAAGAAAGGGATGTGTCTAAGGAGCTTAAGAATGCTGCCTCCCACTCTGACCCTTCAGTTTGCAGATAATGTAAAGGTTATCGCTTGGCAGGAAACCACATTGGGATTTGAATGGAAACCGGAAAGAAAGATCCCTTTTCTTTTTTCTTTTTAAGTCATCGGGTGGCTGATTGAACATGGCCAAAAGTCAGTGTTCTCCTTGCACCTCGTGATGAGGGTCAAGTACAACAGAAAAAAGCTCTGGCAGTGTGAGCAGAGAAGCTAAATCTGTTCTCGTCTGCCACATCTTATTTTCACTGTAACTAATTTCAGATTGGGGAAAACCCTGAGCAAAAGAAAGGGGATGCCTGCTTGGCATAGCAATAATGCTGTGTGGTAAGCTTTTGAAGCTGTTCTGTTCAGATCCAGACATTGTTTAACACCCAAAACAGAAATGAAAATGTGATCATACCTCTCTCAACCACAAAAAAATTATTCTCTTTGATTTCTTACTAAATAAATAAAAAACAAAAAAATATATGCTTCTGCATTTATCACATAGAAATAACATGTTCAAGACATAAAAACATCCTACCTATATTTGCCTTGACTAAATGTAGTCAGAATATAGAATTTGAATCAGTGCTCAAACCTTTTGTAGAAGTTTTGCTCATTTTATTTTCCTTGACTCCCAAATTATTCCTAATTTTGTATTCCTACAGCTCTTGTGTAGAATGCCTTTGACACAGATTCCCAGTTAGATTTAGATCTGAACTTTAACTGGGCCATTTTACACCCAAATGCAACTTCAATTTAGCTCTGATAAATTGAAGTTGCAGTCAGAGCTCTGACTATATATTCAAATGTTATTCTGCTGGAATGTGAACCTCTTCTCCAGCCTCACGACTTCTGCAGCATCTAACAGGATTGCGCAGTATTGAGCTCCAGGCAGTTTTCGTCACCTACTGAAAAAGGAAACTCACCACAGCCTAATGCTGCCACCAACATGTTTCACTGTAGGGGTGGTGTCTTCATGGTGATGTAGTTATTTTGCCAGAAAGCTACACTATGGTCTCATATGACCAGAACATCTTCTCACACGTATTTGTTGTGTTTTTTCATGGCTTGTGGCAAACTTCAAAATACATTACTAAAGGCTATGTTTCAACAACTTATGTGACTTTTCTACAAAGATTTGGTGTGTGGTTGAGTTGTAGTTTTCCCTTTTTCCACCTGAGCAGCAGATCTCTGCAGCTCCCATGGAGTCACCATAGGCCTCCTAACTGCTTCTACTTCTCACACTGTTGGTAGGTTCAGTGTGAGACATATTTTCAGATGATACGTTAAACAGTGCCTCATAAGATGGTGTTTTCTTTATGTTTTTATTAAAGCACCTTGAACCTCCTTGTTGCTAAAATGTAAATAAACTTGATTGAATTATTGTTTTTAAAACACGACCCTGATTTAAATTTTTACAAAGATGTATTCCTGATCTGTTTGTTCACTAATGTCCTCTAACAAACCCCTGAGGCCTTAAAGTTTTAGGATATTTATGTTGATAAAATAATTGACTTACTAAAACTGTAATGACAGCAAATAGAAAGTAAAGCAACTTACTCTAAATTCATTATTTTCTGTAAAAAGGGTCTTGTAATGAAAGTGCGATGCCAAAATGGAAAGGGAAAAAATAATTCTTATCTGTCTGTGGCTTTCAAAACAATATACGTCCCCCAGCTTAACAGGATGCGTCTGTCATTCCAGCTTGCTCACACCTTCCTGTATGGACTTTACGCTTGGCAAACAAACTCCAATTTTCATGAAGAGATGCCAACAGAAAGGTAAAATTGGGAAAATAGTCTATTTTAAGATCCTTGATTAACCTTTAGAAAAATAAATAGAAAATGACTGAACTTGGCCTTAAAAAACATACGAAGCATTTTATACAAGATTTCACAAAGACCAAAGATTTTAATGCTGTATTAAAATTAGATAACAGACCAGAGGGTTAAAGGATTATTCTGTGGTTTGGTGTCACAAATACAGGCAGGCATTTGGAAATGAGAACAAGGCTCCTATTTTTTGTCATCGGACCAAGTGACCTCATAGTCAGCGAAGACAGTTTTCAGCTTCTCAACAGACACAGAGTGGTCTGCTTTCCCAAAAGCCTGAAAAAAAAGCAAAGAAAGCACTTCTATGACAACAGATTTCAAGAAGAAAACATTTTTTATATCTTTTTTTTAAATTTTAATTCAGCCTCACTGTGGATTCTCCAAACACCCTGATCGTCTTGTCCTTGTTGTTGTGCTCGATCTTCCCTCCTCCAAGGCATTTACACTCCATCCCTAAGGCCTCCAGAGCTGGACTGACCTTCTCAAATATGTGATCTGCATAGATAACATAAAAATAGGTTTAAATTACTTAAGTCAAATAACCAACACGTGAAAGCCATTTATTTTGATTGTACAGCTCCTAAAGCCGTGGCCTGCATTATTCATTCTCGAAAGCATGCTAAAATTTGTGCAGCTGAACTTTTGGCGGACAGTCCGGTTTGATGGGCGCAAACACAACACTTCAAGCAGAACTGACACTTGAAGCTCCTCTTGCAGCAAACCTGCAACTTATGAACTTACTGTGGTACTCCGCACTTTTAGTGCCTCGTACTACGTCTTTCTGTGCATCGCCATCTTTTGCTTTAACTCTTAGCAGTATGTATTTAAAAGTCCCCTCGGGATCAATCTCAACATCGGGAATTTTAGCCAGAGCTTCTGCCATTGTGCCTGCAAATCTACATACGCTACCAGTGAGCCTTCGACTGATCAGAGAACTGCCAAGACGCTGAGCATGATACGTTCACGCGATTGGTTCCTTTTGCGTCAGGACTTCTATTTCCGGTCTTAAAGCGACAGGGCATTTGCAGTTTGGCACCACATCCTTGCAAATGCGTCGAGTGTGCACGCTAGTGACCTCGCGTGGCAAACACATGAAACGTTTCGCTTTGTACACAGACCTCGTTATTGCGTTTTGAACTTTGCACGTCACCACTACACACTTAAATATTTTATTTGGATCTTATTTAAGAGGCCAACGCAAAGTAGTTAGTCATTGTGAATTGCCAGGAAATGGATACATTTCTTTTTTTCTTTTTTACAATTTCTACTGAGAAATATCGAAAGGGTTGTGCCTTTGTATCCCCTGTAAGTAACATCTTTTTGCTTAAAATAAACTTGCGAGTTATTTAAGGTGTGTCTCTATCAACTTTGCACATGTAGAGACGTAGAGATTGAGATTTTTGCCATTTTTTTTCCCGAAGTCTGGTCACAGATTTAAGTCTGGACTTTGACTGGGCCATTGCTACACATTTATGCTTTGATCAATACCAATTCCATTGCAGATCTGGCTGTCTGTTCCTTGTCTTTTTGGGAGGCTTATTGTTTACTAATGTCCTTCAACAAACCTCTGAGACCTTAAATTAAGGTAACATACAATTTTTCCACAAGCATTGTAGAAGAACAAGTTGTACACAAATATGCATGTTTGTGTTGATTTGTACTGGTTGGCCTCCATTAACAACAATATATACAACATCTTTAATCAGATTTTTAAAACAATGCTTCACAACATTTGAAGAAAGCTGATATCACTAAATCTGATGGCAGCAGTTTTCATCAAGAGATTGTTTTGCCCTCCGCCCATGTTTGCTTTGACTTGCTGTTTCCTATCAGATACAGTTTTGGACTTTATTCATCATGTCATGGTTTGAATAATAAACCTAAAGTTTTATTATTAAATTTTTGGTTCAAAGAGCATTTCAGCAAACAGCAATATTGATATTTACCTTTGCTGATAACAATTTTTGGATGCATTTGCGGCAGAGGGACTGGTTTGAGACAAGAAAAAGAGAAGTCACAGACCTCTTGTGAAGTGGAATGCAACATTTTCTGTAGGAAGCTTGTCATGTAATCTTGCCTGTATTACATTTTAAAATTCATATATCTGATCCATTGTCCCTGCATAAGTATACAGTGTTTGCACTGTAACGAATGTAATTAGATAACTAGTATAAAAGTTATGTACTTTGTCCTCAAAGTGTAATTATATGAAAGAGTGCATAACTCTTACACTTTAAAGAGGAAGTAGTAAACGTTGTGAGGACTCAGCTGATATACCCACATACTAAATTGAGTTTGGGTCTGAACTTTGAGGCACCCAAACTCAAAGTTCAGCCAATTCTCTCATGAATATGCTGCGATCTAAAACATTTCATTGGAACTGTGGTTTTATGTCTGGGTTGAAGTTGAACTTCAGCCCAAATCTCAAGTGTTTTGGATCGTCTTTCTATCAACTGTGATCAGCTTCCCTGTCTCTGAGGAAGAAAGGCATCTTCACAACATAACGCTGCCACCAACATGTCCTACCATTGCTTTATTTTGTTCACAATGAAGTGTAACAATAATGATATGCTTATAAGCTAAAATCTTCTTTCAACAATGTTTCTTTTTGTCACTTACTTATAAAGGCCAGATTTGATGAATGTACAAAAATAGTTTTCAAGACTCTGCAGATTATTTATTTGTAAAAATGCAAAAACTACATATCATTTTGTTTCCTGTTGAACTACTGTACGTTAGTCTTAAAGATTTTGGATGCTGTTAGTAACAGCAAAGCACTTTTTTTTTTACATTTTTGTCAGAAACATTTGAGGAACAGAACAGATGCATTATAACTAAATATAATGGCAAGAGTTTTCTATGTCAGAGTGTTTTGCTTTGCTGCTGTGTTACTTTTGATTTGTTGTTCCTGAAAAACCTCTTTGCACTTTGTTGTCCATTAGACAGCCATAGGCTTATATCAAAGGTCATAGTTTTAGGTCCCTGCATGGTTTATGGCCCTTGATGATCTTGCCAAGGATTACTCTATCTTGTAACTTTGGGATTGGAGTCAAAGGAGACAAAGGATTCAGTGGAAGCCATAAATTCATGTTCAACTTGGATGCAAAATAAGCCATTGTCAACATATTTGCATTTACTTTTGGTAATGTCATGTCATGCAATTTGGTCTGTGTTGTTTTTGAGTGTCTGTAAAGTTGTTTTATTGTCTCTGCATAAGTTAAATATTTTCAGTGTTGCAGTTGTAATTAGGTCACAAATCTAAATTTATAATATCTGGTCTAGTCCAAATTGTAGCTATATGTGGGAGCGCTAATTAGCACTTTTGCCTTGCAGCAAGAAAATTCTAGGTTCAAAAGTAGGGAAGAAATAAGAATAGAACTTATCTAGGGTGACTCCTGCTCCCTTGCTGTTCCTAGAGATAGGTATCAGATCATCTGCCCTGCAATAATTAAGCAGGTACAAAAAATTGGATGGTTGACCTCTTCCAAATTAAATCTGTTTTAAGTGTTTTAAGCAAAGCTGAACCCTCATTTCTCACGCTACTGTGTGAGAAATATAAAAGAGTTGATATTGTTTTTCTGGGGAAGAGGAAAAGGTTGCAAGGTGTCAAGAAGCAGTGACTGCTGTCTGATGCCTCGAGCCAGAAAGGAAGGAAATGAACCGTCAGCAATAGAAAAAGTCAGCCTGCAGGCGCCTCTGCTCCTGCATTAAACTGCAACTTTCCCATTCCCAAGGGGAGTTATCAAAGAGTGTCCATTCTTTTTGCTTCTCCTCTTTGCATGATGACATCCTCATTCTGGAAATTCTGATTCAGTTTTGAATTATGAAACATATGTTAATGTTTACACATTGTTTGTTGGGAAAACCTTTTACTGAGGGATTGGCATAAAGGTGAAGGGCCAAGAAGTTTAGGTTGACGTCTAAACCTATTTAAACAGATGGACACCAGCTCATTAATTTATTTGGCTATTTTTGCTGTTTACAGATGAAGATACATTGAACACGCATGTACTTAGAAGACTTTAAAACTTAAAGATCTCATTTATTTTCATTTATAGCACAAAATTATGTATTATTTTAGTTGCTTTTTTGTAAACTTTTAGAATCAAACAGCTTTATAGTCATACTCTTTTTAGAAATACATTTTCTTAAAAGAAAATGAGGTTTGACCCCTGAATCCTCCAAAAAGATATAAATAAGGGCCAATACTAATCAAATGTGAATTCCACCTGCTCAAATATAGAGTCACAGCTTTGAAATATACAGAAAGGAAAGGAAGCGCACCCTGAATTTAAAAAAACAACAAAAAACTAGTGAAACGTTCTTGTAAGGAGTTCAACAAGTAATTAAACTTAAGCTTTGTAAGCATACTTCTTACATGATGAAGCTGAGTTACTCTTAAATCGTTGCCTAGAAAATTGTATGTTCAAAATTCTTAGGAAGTAGATACTGTTATTTCTTAAAGCTTCTCCCAGAACATGGACCAAAAACGTTTCCTGTCAAATTTAATCAGAGCTCCACTTTGAAAAATAACAAGAATATCTGAGTTCTTGGAAAGGAAACACAAAATAATAAAGAAAAACTAAAGAAAACTACACAGTACCGTTTTTGCAGATGAGGGTGTATTGGGTTGCTTGCTTCATTTATCATCCAGCCCTGACATCAGTAACAATGAAAAGTTGGAGGAAATTTCCCTTGAAACTGAACTTTCCAAGTTGTTACTCCTAGTATGCACGGCCTTCATTTTAGAGGTCAAATGTTGATGCTTCTTCCTCTTAGTTCAACAGTTGGACTTATCAGGTAAGTTTGTCAGGAGACTTATCTGGGACCTGACAATCAAACATCAATTACTGAGCTGAATATTTTTCATGTCTCATACACATTAAACCTGACTTCCTATCTAACAGAGTACAAGTTGAGCTGGTAGACACAAACATGTCGACTGATTAGACCTCTTTGGCACACTTTATATACATGCAGACCATATTATCACTCACATCACATGCACAGTGATCCACCCACACTGTTGAATGACAGCCGCTCTTCTTTGTACTATTAAAACACAGTCAGACATTTCACTGAGGTGCAAAGGCAAGCTTCTCCATACTAATGAAAACAAAACAAAGAAAATAATCCTTCACACGCCCTTCCTACGGAATACTGTAATAGACTACTAGACAACTAGATAAAGAAAATTTGAATTTCTTGGTCACACCTGGGCAATAAACTCAGCATCAACCACCACAAAAGTGACACCCAAAATATGATCCATCAGCAGTTTTCTGATGTCAGGATATTTTTTTGGTATGATGGCTCACACCAAAATATGAGCCATCAGAGATTTTCTGTTAGATGCAAACTCAAAGAGCTTTTTGTGGGCCCCTCTAATTCTCCTTATCCTGTACAAAAACATTTCCCTGCCTATTTGGCTTTGTTGTTCCAACTGCTTTTACAAAAAGCATGTTATCTGTTGATTCTTGGTCCCATCATTCAACAATTACTTCCACAGAATTCAGGATCTTAAGTGGTGCCATGCCCAATTTAGGAACTGACTAAAGCACATTTTTGCTTTAATAAATGACATCTTACATGCACTGAGTCACCACTAGGAAACTGGTGAAAGCAGAAAACCAAAACTTCCTTGAACATGACATTGGGGCAAAGACATGTTGTGTAACATTTGTAGCAAAAAATCTCTTTAGTTTCAACTCTGGTATTTTAGTCAGAACACATCCCTAAAATATGTACATTGCTGATAAAAATAAATTCAAGGTTTGAGGTCTTAAGCCATACATTCTCTAAGAAAGCAAAGAAGAGTGTTCATTGGCTTGTTTATCTTTATATATATATATATATATATATATATATATATATATATAAACAAAGTTTATATAAACAAAGAATTAATAAAAAAAAATATAAAAAAAAGAACAAAAATTTCAAAATTTTTTTTTATTTGTATTTTTTTATAAAAA
>CAEFZX010009040.1:0-21849 GCA_903066825.1 Alfaro cultratus
CATTGGGAAAGATGATGCTTATTATTATTATTATTATTATTATTATTATTATTATTATTATTATTATTATTATTATTATTATTATTATCATCCATCCATCCATCCATTTTCTTAACACCCTTGTCCCTAATGGGGTCGGGATGTGCTGGTTTCTATCTCCAGCTACGTTCTGGGCAAGAGGCGGGGTCACCCTGGACAGGTCGCCAGTCTGTTGCAGTATTATTATTATTATTATTATTATTATTATTATTATTATTATTATTATTATTATGGCTAATTAAATTAATAAAGGTATTGCAATTAGCGACTTTGATCCTGGGAATATATATATATAGTGCCTGAAGTTACTTTACTTTACTTTGAAAATCATGTCCCAGTTTATCAATTCAACTTGACAGATATTTATCAGCAAATCTGCAGCTGTTCCCCCAGTGCACCAAATATCTCCAAATAGATATTTTAAGAAGCAAATTTCCAGGCACAGTGGTTTTTGCAAGACAAAATCCAATCTTATCAGAATTTGCTTAATGCACTAAGTTTTATTGTTTATGTTGACATAGTAAATCTCTATTTACTTTGTGTAAAAAGTACATCCTGCTTCAGTTTTTGGATTTTGAGTCAGAACATATTAAATATGAACAACCATAATCTAAAGCTATTTAAATCTCAAGTGTACATCAGATTTCACACAAGCATTATTTAGCCACTTTTTTTACAGTCTCATTGATTTTATTGTTTGTACATGCAAATAAAAAATAAAAATAAAATGGCAAACAAAGGTATTGCACAAAACAGAAAAACAGAGAACGCCTCAAGTTGCTAAACCTCTTTCTGATCAGCTTCTGTGTGGTCCAGCTACAGCTTTTCAATCTGGTTAAATCAGCCCTATTGCAACACATTGTTTCCATTTTTCAGTCATCTGTTGTAGATATGCTGCTGTGTGTTGAAACAATGTCCTGTTGATGACCCAGTGTGGGCTTCAGCTGTTGGACAGATGGCTTCACATTTGACTCTGGAATAGTTTGATAAACAGAGGAGGACATGGTTGGCTTAATGACTGCAAGGCGTCCATGTTTTGCGGCTGGAAGACAAACCCATATCATCACCCTTCTGTTTCAGCCCTGACAGCTGGTATCAGGTGTTTGTGCTGATTTCCTGACTTTGATTTTAGCTAAACACGTTGCTGTGCATTATGCTCATGCATTATGCTCATGCATTTTGTTTTTATCCATTGTTCCAGATGTTTATTGGTTCATTCAGATTCAACCTTGTTGTCACTTTCTTTCTCCGGACATTTTTGTTCAGTTTTTCTCTAAATATACAGTGATGAAATTTAATTTTAAATGTGTTGAGGCCATAAAAGGCATATATTAAGCTTTTTGAGTTTCTTAACTAGTAACTTTAGAGTGAATTTCAAAATAAACCAATTTGCCTATTGATCTCTTGCTCCATTTTTCCCTCATTTTTGAACAAAACACTAAGATACTTATGCTCTCCCACTTAGCACAGGACCTCACCAAGACAAGTGTCTTGAATGCTTTGCACTGAAACTCATTGTAGAAGGATGAATTTCAAGTTGTTTGGACAATATAACCTTTTTCAGATTGATGGACAACCACAGTTGCTTCACTAGACCAATTGCTGATGTCTTTCCAAATAAATAGCATTGGCATACAGCACTTTTTGTCCTGATGGCTAAAACCAGGGATCTGAAGGAGGGGATTCTTTTTTAAGTCAACAATTGTACAAACTGTTGGTTGAAATCTTGATTGAATTGATTTCATCTAACAGTTTGTAAAATGTATTAGGGTGTAAGGTCTCACGTCTAAGGCTTTAAAGCTTTTAACAATATGAAACAACATGTGATCAATTGTTGGATTTATTTTGCACAAAGTAAAGACAAGAGTGAAGTTTTTGCAGATGCTAAACAAATGAATTCACTAGATATATTGCGACAAAAAATATATTACATCAAACATCATATTTCTTACAGAGTAAAATCTTATAAACACAGCCATATTTCAAAATGTGAGTAGGGATTTCATATATGTACAGCTATTTACAATTAATGTTTTAAAGATGATTTGGTGTTTTCCCACTAGTTTGATGCAGATCTCCATAGAATATGCACAGCCCATATGGGATAATGTGTTCTAGTACATAGAACTCTCCAGACTGTACAGTCCACTTTTGTTCACATTTTTTAAATCAAAAATCTTTGGGAATCCACTTTGAAGTCTCCAAATTAGCTACCTGACTTTGCATGAGTCAGATGAAAGTCACAGAAAGATAATCCACAACTTCCAAAGGTCAAAAGGAGAAACCTCCAGAGGATTACTTTTAGAGTCGATCTGAAGACGTTGCAGATTTTAGGACTCAGTCTCATGCCAGTTTTCCCTCAGCCGGGTCTTGCCCAGCCTCTTCTTGCTCTTGGATTTGTGTCTGTGGAGGACCGACGGCTGCAGGACGGATTGGTCCTCAAACTTGCCGCCGGACTCGTTGTGTTGCCTCGAGAACCTCTTGCACTTGCAGGAGGTCACCACGGTGATCTTGTATGTTCGTGTGGTGCCGTCCTGGCACTGCAGCTGGATGCGCTGGGTGCGGGTTTTGTCGTTGACGCAGCGCCAGTCGTGGCTGCTGCTCCGGCGGGCCCAGAACTTCCTGCCGCGGGACGCGCCGATCCAGTTCTCCAGCATCTGAGCTGGGAGACACTCGCCTGCGCACACCAGCTCCTTGATGGGGTTGACGCTGGTGCAGTGGCCGTCTGAGATGTACTTTGTAGACCTCAACTCTCTGCAGCCAATCTGACTCCGATCTGTGGGCAAACAGATAGGACCATTTTTACAGCTGTAGATATTTTTAAACAATTCAAGCATTCCCCCTTTAGTATTTCTGACTCCAGTTTTCTCCCATTATATTGGCTGGGAATCCATTTAAAGGTTCTGGCAAGAAACATGAAGACAAGGAAGCAAGACAATAGTATCTCGACCTTTCTTCCTTAAATTATAATTACAGCATGGTGACAAAAAGAGAAAAATCATGGATTAGCAGGAGGAATGCACCTTTGCAGGCAGGCAGCTTTTACTCCTGCAGGCTATGAAAACTGTCCCCCCTGCTCTCCCCTCCATGGCTGTAACCCAATTCCTGCTCCATTCATGCATCTCCATACACCTCTGTGACAGCGTTGGATGAATGGAGCCAGGATGAGCTCTGTCTTCCTGTCTCTTACTTACACTCCCTCCACCCCCAAACATCCCCATCCATCAGGGTCTCATACCAGGAGAGCCGCAAGGCAACAATGGCGCAGGGAGAAAACCTCATCCATCTGGACTGCAGCCATCTCTACTATATTAATACACTGATGTTTGTCTTTTTATGATTCCATTTATACAATGTAAAAATAGAAAAGTAAAATCTGTAGTTTTCAAAACAATATTCTTATTATTGTTCTTGTTTGTTATGCTAATTTTGCTTTATGTTTACCTTAATTTTGCTGCTCTTATGATTGAGATACATTTAGATATTCAAACATCTATTGGAACATGCTCATTTGTTTTTGATTTCGCAAAATAAATTTTGATTTAGTGAGAAAAAAAGTCATCTTTTGGCACCAGCAACAGACACAGGTATCTGCTGTGATACTCTGTAATGCTTACTTTTTTTATGCTTAATTTTGACCTTTTAGTCAAACAAAACATTGCTTCTTCCTCAGGATTTAAATAAATCAGTCAGAAATGCAGCATATATTTTGATTTTTAATGTAATCTGATCTGAATATCAATGGGTTTTTTAAAGTCACTGCAAATGTGATTGTTTATATTGATTGTTTTTGCAACTTTTTCTAGCATGCCTAATTATAAAATTAGTCACGTTGAATAACCGATTTTTAAAGGAGTGATGGTGGCACTAATTCACTCATGTTAATAACAAAATCCAAATGAACAAAATAGTTGTTTTATATGTAAACGATTGTATCAAAACAAATTAATATCATTTAAGAAGCTTTGGCCTCTTCATATGAACGTTTTGCTTTGTTTGATTATTATTGTTATTAATTGTTTTGTTTTCTTCCATTTTATTTTTTACATTTTTGAAAGAAAGATTTCATTTTATTACTGCTTCAGATGGAAAAGTGCACAAATATTGTGACATAGCATGGCTGCAAGTGTTTGTACATCCTTTGAGTTATGCTTTGATTAAATTCAATATTTCTTTTTTTGGCCACTACCGAAATATTGGTAGTGGCCCAAAACTGCAGTCAAGTGAGAGTAGCACTACTTCAACATATTTTTACTCAAAATAAATAAGTAACCAAGAGCTCAGAATTGTTATTTACATTAATTAATATTGTGCAAATAAATCAGGCATTATTACAGAATGCAGGAGTTGCAGTAAAAGAGCAGAGCATCCTTCCTGTCCACTCACCGACTCGCTCCTGCGCAGCCGCACCGCCGCCCTGTCCTCGCCCTCCGGTGCGCGCGCGGTTCAGCGACGCGTTGCTCTGCAGCTCCGCGGCCGGAGCGGGGCTCACGTGCGAGAACACCCGCTCCGTGGCGTCATTTTCCACGGCCTGGCAGCTCCTCAGGAGGACACAGAGCAGGAGGAGGGAGCGACACGACGCGTGGGCGTGGGGGAGCATGGCTGCTTCTCTTCTTTAAAAAATGACAAGCTGAGAGAAGCGGGCAAGTGTCCTGATGCTGGATGAGCTGCTGAGTGCGAGGAGAGAGGTTTTAAATGCGACCCGGCCCGCCTCGCGCTCTGGCAGCTGCTCAGGTATGTCTGCTTCTGGAGGATCTGATTGGTCGCCTTGCATCACCGCTGGCCTCAAACCCCGCCCACTTGTTTTATTTTAGTCTTAAGAACCTGAAATTCACCCTGTATGCTGAAGAATAGGGGTCTGTCTTCCACCATGAATATTTGTTGATGTTTTCCACAAATAACCATGCATAGTTCAAATTAAAAACAAACAAATCTGTTAGTAAATACATTTAAAAAATTGACATGCTTGATTCAGTTTATTCTTTCAGGCTTCTTTGATAGGAGTGTGTCTGTATCCCACATCTTGGTAGAGATGGGTAGAGTTGCCGAAAGTTGTACTCAAGTAAGACTAGTACTACTTCAACTTTTACTGAAGTAAAAGTAAAAAGTAGCCATCCAAGAAATTACTCAAGTAAGAGTAAAACAGTTTGGCTAAAAAAATAAAAAATACTCTAGAACTGAGTAACTGGTCAAAACATAAAAATTACATCTTCAGATCAACCAGAATGTAAAGTTATGTGAACATGTTTCTATTTTAACAACCAAAATGAAAATTATTTATTTAAATAACATGATTATAAAATAGCAAAATAAGACACAAGAAAAAAAAATTGTTTCAACTTACTTTAGCAAAGCCTTTCCAAAGAAATCCTTCTACATCTTACATAAATATGCATTTTAGGCCAAAACTAACTGTTGCTTATAACTGTTCATAATTGTATCCACCATTGCACAAGCCTAAGTAAATAATGTCATGCAAATAATGCCAAATTTATTTTGAATTGTGAGAGTTTTTAGGGTCCTTCAGGTAGCTTCTACACTGGAAAATATCAACTGCAGACTATAAAATCGAGAAAAAAGGAACAAAATCAGATGGCATTTTATCATAATTTGGCTAGCTTCAACATTTTAAAGAGCAGCACAGAAAATAATATTTGGAGAAGGTACAATCCTGCCATTCATTCTTTCTGCCTGTTTAAAGCACATCTATGCATTGAAATCCCTTAACAAAGCACAGAGGATTCTAGCTGATCAAAAGCATCCTCCTTTGCTGTATTTGAACTGTTACCCTCAGGTAGAATGCATCGCCACCCATCTCTTTTCAAAAAATAGGACAAAACAGTCTTTCAATGCAAAAGCAATCCATTTGTTAAACAAACATTTGCAAGAAGACAGGTTTTAAATGTCTCTTTATGATCTAGCAGGCCTATGCATTAAAAATCTTTTATGTTTTCTTGTGCTGCTTCTTTTTGAGTTGATTTGTATTTATGGTTCTACTTCCTTGCAGAAATGAAAAATTACTCTGCTGCATTACTGAGCGCAGTTTCAGTGGATCTGATTCTTGATGTGAGGACCGGCTTTCAATCTTTGCACTCCAATTTTACACAACTTTTTATGATTTGGTACCTTCCTACTTACGTTTTATCCTACCCTTGCACGTAACTTATCAGAGGTTGTTTCAGTTCAATAGTTTCGATGACTATTGAAACTTTGCCTCTATTTCCACATGGAAACCTTGGGACCCATCTTTATAAATGCTTTGAACTGCTTGTTTTAGTAGTTCAAACACCAAATATACCTTAAAATGCATTAATGTGATCAGTGGAAACCGTCTAAACACTTCCATATCTCTACTTTTGGAGTTACAGCCAATCAGAATCAAGGAAAATAAATACTTCTGGATTGGCTGGCTTGCTTAAGCCAACCAATAGTGTGTCAAGTAATGTTGCGTCTTGGCATTTTAGCTTTCCATTTACTTTAAAATATTTCAGATATTCTAAATAATATTATTCAGAAATAAGCAATAGAAAACACAGTAGTGTGACTAATGGTAGATATTTCACTAACACTCCTGTGAACCCCGGGTGAAGTAACGCTCTGGGCAAAGTGCCTCGGTGTCCTGGAGAAAAACTCTTGACTCTTGACTGATTTCTGTTTTTTCTTTTACTCAGTGTCATTAAACACACATAATATAGTTATTCTAATAAGAAGAGTGATCTGGATTAGATTAAACTCCTGCTTGTTTGATTTGATGCTGTGTTTAGAAGAACTAAACGCAGTCATTTTAACCCTGATATGCTAAAAGTTATTAATGTTTTACTAATAACTCTCTAAGTAAAGGGTTATCCCAGATGAAAGGAGCAAACAGATAAACCTTTTTTATTAAAAAATAACAGCAAAGGTTTTGATATAAATCAAAATGACTTTCCAGAAGTGTCCTAAGATTGTCTCTTTTTTTTTGGCAGCTGGTATAACAAATCAATTTCTTGGAAATGTTTTGTTTTTGTTCTATTTGAAGTGGTTTTGTTAAAACCTGCAGCTGTGATACTGAAACAAACACACTCTTGCTTCTGGTGCCTTCTCCTGTTTTCAAGATGTCATGAAAAATCCAAGAACAATCAAATACTTTTGGTCTTTATGTCTCTTATGGCCTCAAAATGGATGCAATTTTAATAGCTTTTTATGTGAATGTTATTCCAAGACTGAAGCGCAATCACACAACTTCTCTGATCAAAAAAGAATGAATTAAAATATGCTCTGACTAAAAGTACTGTTGTTTTACTGGAATAGTTGTTTGATATTTAGAGAATAAACTAAACACAGTAATCACTGCATGACTCTAAACCTCCAGTCCATGACAATATTTGATTAATTTGACATCGTGTGAGAGTTTCATGTTATTGGATTAGATTAAAGGAGCAGGTTATCGAATGTAGAGCCATCTAGTGGTCAAGGCTGGAATAACTAAACTTTAAAGTGGGTAGAGAAAACAACAGATGCTGCTGAAAGACTTTCAAATGGAAATTTACAAGGTTTGAATAAAAATAAATTACTTATAAGATAAGATAAGATATTTCATGAACATCTTATCATCTTAAATACTGCTGAAGGGAAAGAGGACAGTTGGGTAAAAAAGGATAAAAGAAAGAAGAATAATAGGATTGCAGGAAGGACGGAAAAAGGGGCAAATTTACAGAAAGGAGCAAAACATTAAAGGACAAAAACATTTACAGTGAAGTGGGTGAGGGTGAAGAATTAAATGTACAGGAAGAAAAGTTTTAACAAAAGAGATGAAAGGATACAGCTAATTACAATGTTTAAAAATAGAAAACAATAAAGACTATTGAGTTGTACTCTGCCACTTCCTAAGTCTTAGTTCCAACAACAATTATGCTTCAAAATAAAGACTTAGTGAAGATCAAAAGGTCTCACTTGACCTTGACCTGAACAAAAATGGAAAACAATGTTTGAACAGAAGCTGTTGTACTGATGAAAAGGAGAAATTCAACCTGCAGGGTATTTTCTGTTCATTGATGGATGTATGGATGGATTTCAGCCATATTTACCAGTCAATACAGCAAAGGACCGACAGTGTTGGTGGCACTGGCAACCTGAAGGCCTGGGGTCAGGGTTGCCAGATCTGGCTGACAGTTTCCAACCCAAACACAACGTAAAACAAACAAAAAACAAACAAACCAAAACCTCAACGTTTATTTAAACTCATGTTAATGTTAATCTTTTAAATCATGAAGTTTCCCTTGGATTTCTGTTTTACACCACTACATAGTGACACTTGGTTAATCATCGATATCATGTTCGAAAGAGTCTAGAGATTTCAAAATAAATCTTTAGACTTATTTTCACTTATTTTCTTGCTTCTACTTTGATCCGTTGAAATGTTGGATGTTTATTTTATGGTCAAGCAATTTAAAAAAGTACAGAATTTAGAAGAAACCCATTTTGTGGTTTTTATTGAGAAAAGCAAACACCAAACTGACATAGGTGATATGATTGAACAGGTCAGGAAAATAACCCTAAAAAGGACAAGACAAGTGCAGTAGTACTGCATTTTATGAAAAGTTTTGGGCTTTTTATTTTTCTTTTTGCAAAAGAAATTTGGGGTCTGGGGCTCAAGAATTGGGCTTGGGGTTCAAATCCTGGGCTGGGGAAAAACTGGGTCAATGTAAGATTAATTACTTTAAAACCACCTTCCAAAAGTATCCTCAGATCAGTTTTTTGGCAGTCAGTATAACAAAGCCGTTTGTTGTAAATGTTTTGTTTTTGTTCTATTTGACCAGCAAGTCCAGAACGGATAAGTAGATGCAAACGATGTTATTCTTTTCACCCTTATCTCAATCTAAGGTGGTCCTAATGCTGAGTTTAAGTATACTCAAGAGCCAACCACCACTGTCTGTTTTCTGAAATCATCTGGAAAATAATGGACCAACACTTGTAAATACATTTTTACAAGTTTAGCTCCTGACATTCATTGCATTCGAATTTACTTTGTTGTTAAACTTCACACACAGCCTGTCAGTATCTCCTGTCTCTTTTGTTTCTTTCCCAAACAGAGACGCCACAGGCCCATTCAGTCCACTTCCGAGAGAAAACAAAGGGCAGCACAGCTACATCTTCCCAGAGGAATATTTACTCTTCAACGCTCCCTAAAGTTTCTCCTGGGAATAGAAAAGGAGAATACTAGAAGGGCAAAGCCAGCTTTAGACCCTCTCACTAAAAGAGAAAGAAAAGTGAGAGGTGCCCCCCGTTTAGCTCCTGACCCTCACAGGAAGTGGAAGGTGGCCGGGTTAACTTGACATTGACAAGCAGAACGGCGGGAGCGTGTTTATTATCAGGAAGGACCCTCATGCTGTAATCAGAGGTGTGACAAGACACAAAAGGTGTGTTCAACACCTTGAAAAGAGCCGAGAGGGAAGGGTCACAGTGGCAACCCGGTTTGGAAATGTTCCCAAAAGCAGATGACAGGTTGTGTCTGACTCACTGCTGTTATTTCCTGACTCCAGCCTGAAGTGACAAAATTCCGATTTATTTTTTAAATCAAATCGGATATATTTTTTTGGCATTACATCCAAATGTATGAGGCCTTTTGTGATCTCCAGTTAGGACTGTAAACCACCTGAAAGTGACCCGCATGCGCAGTAGAGGGCGTGCTCAGTGTCTTGCCAACCAACAAGCAGAAGTGCTCAGTGTTTGCGGAAGTAAACATGGATGCTAACGATATCTTATGATTTCAAAGTTGTCCGACCGGAGCAGCACATTAACAACTTAATCCTCATTATAGTTCGCCATGGTTGTTTCTTCTTGCGCGTCTCAGGATGTTTGTGGAGTATAAATGACGTTCAGGTCGGCTGAATGCGGCCTGGCCGTTCAGAGTCTGGTCACATTTGAAACTTCGGGTTGCAGTGTGAACGCAGCCTATTGTTTCCTGTGTGGTATTTATGTGATTATTACTGTCACAATCAATAAGCAGCTTTTGTTTTTCTCAACTTTGTGAATCTTTCTGGTGCATTGGAGGATCGTGTTATTATTATTTTACTTTGAGGGTGTCTGATCTTACAGTTCACCCTCAACAGTCAACTGCTTTATACAATAGTATTTTTCTTTCCTTAGTCATTTTTTTTATACTTTTATTTTAGCATTACTGTAAGAAGGGCCAAAAATATTAACTGCCTTCTAACTCAAAGACAGAGTTGGGCATGCCCATTCACTACAGTTGGCTCAAGTACAACAAGGATTTTTTGTTTGTTTTGTTCCTATGAATGGACTCTACAATCTGTACAGTCAAAAACGTTATTTTTGCCTCAGTCTAGCTAAATAAAACTTGTTTAAAGCTGCTAATGAAATAAATAAATAAATAAATAAATAAATAAATAAATAAATAAATAAAAGATAACCCATCATCTATTATATATATCTACTGTAAGAAGCTGGCTGTTATTTTTCAAGAACAACCAATTTATCTCTAATTTTAGGTTTTAAAATAATACCCCTGCCCTAAAAATTGTTTTATCAAAAGGAGGATAGATACATTTTCATCTATCAGATGCTGGTAGTTGTGAAATATGAAGGAGGAAAAAAAAGCATGTTTCCAATCTAATGGCAGCAAAATGGATCTAATAAATATAACTGGTATCTTGTTACTCTGTAGTGGAAATGCAACACAATTATTGAATGAAACAATCTAAAAATAGCTAAAATCTGCATTTATTGTTATTATTATTTCATGATATAGACATAATACCATGAACAGTTGATTTAGAAGGTCCAAAGAGGCACTTTGGGCCACAGAACTACAGGTTTCAGACCCTGGATAGACTAAAATCACCTTCTAGACCAATAATGCAAAACAAACACTTGAGATCCTTTTCTTGGATTCAGAATAATTTGTTGTTTACTTTGTTCCATTGAAATTATGCCTGTTTGTTTTATGGCCGGTTGAAAAAATTAAAAATCTAGAAGATAACCAGATTTAGATTTTGTTGAGAAAAACAAACACCAAACTGATGTAGGTGTAACAGGCGAGGCTGTAATCAGGTCTGGGAGGAAAATAATAATAATAATAATAATAATAATAAATCTGTTCATTCACAATTAAGCCGAAATCTGGGGAGATTTCAACCCTGGCAGAACAGCGCCCCCTTGTGGTCATCTTTAAAAACTACAGATGCAATGATGAAAACGTAAATCATGTTTGAATGGAGGGGATAAAATCTAAAGCTAACTGTTTTACTTTATATTTATAATTTCCTTTAGATGTATTTTATGAGACATGTTTACAGAAATTTCACTCAGATCAGTAGAGCTAGTGGAAAAAATAAAACCCTTGTTAATTTTAAAACATTAAGGCATGTTTTAATAAGGCATTAAAACATGCCTTATTACTGAGAAATAACACTCATTAAGTAAAAATACAAAAAATTATGTCTGAGGGAATTTTTCATTATTAACCCAATAGGAAAAAAAATTAAAAATGTGTCTTTAGAACCTACTTACACTTTTAATACCATTTAAACTTTGTAATCATTAAAGTTTTTAGAAACACAGCTTTATTTTTCACTCTTGTATTACTTGGTACAATAAATTATGTTTGACTTTCACCAAGTTTGAGTGAAATGTATGCAATTAACTTTTTGCGGGGTTTTCTAAATATGTGGTCTAAACTGACTATTGCTGAACAGAAATTAAATATTTGTTGAGAATCAGTACAATATAAATATCCTGAATTGAGTTAAACTTTTTATTTATGGAAATTGATTTATTTTTCTATTAACCGACAGTGTTTTGCTCTTCCTCCAACATTTTCTTCCATAGTTCACTAAGACAAACTCACATTTACATCATTCACATCTAAAAATACCTCAGATTTTTGGTCAGCATTAAGCGGCCTCACCTTACACACGAACACACACCAAATGGGGTCGTTGGTACAAAAATAAATCAGACAAATGGCAGGCTGTACCACTTCATCCTCTGTTCGCTACAGATTCTTAAGGCAGATTAACGTTGCATCTTCTTCATCGCTGTGAACCCGAACCCCTCCGTGTGCTCGTCCACATTTCTACAAACACACCAGAACGTGTAGCATTTTCATTCATAAATAGGAAATGGGCAAAAAGACATGGTTCAGTCTCAGATGTTGGTAAATATTCCTGGACCAGTCTATCTGTTCCCAGTAAAAGTGTCTGTTTCCTTGTTGCCTGTGCTGGCTGGATGCGCCCTGGAGAAGGCGATGGATGTCAGGATGCTCCTCAGTCGTCAGCAGCTGTGATGGAAGTGGAGTCTGATGTTTCGGCAGCAGCAGCATCTGCAGGCGTCTCTTCGCTTTTGGTTTTCATAGAGAGCTTCTGCATGGAGTCTGCAGCCTCCTGGACGGATTTAATCTCCTCTGAAAACAGAAGAGTCACTTCAAGTTACAGCCAGCAGTCACCACAATATGCTAAGATTCAAATTGGCTTAAAAAATTTAAATTTGACCTAAAATCTAAAAGAACAAAACAGATTCGACACAGTCATTAAAACAAATCAAAACTTTAAAAGTCCTGTTCTCCAAAGAGCTGCTGTAGATGCTGGCATTCAGAGTTGGGGAGTAACTATATAAATTTACTCAATTACATTTACTTGAGTGGCATTTTTTGGAGAAAAAAAAAAAAAAGTACTTTTAGGAGTATTTTTACTACACTGTACTTTTTACTTTTACTCGAGTAATTTTATTGTGAAGTATTTATACTCTAGCTTGAGTAAAATTGCTGGATTTATCTCAGACTCTAGAAACTTCAGGATATAAAAGTACAATTAAAAACCTCAACATGTTTGGGTTGATTCAAACGGAGACGACTTATTTCGTAGCTGAGGTCTGTAAAGTTGCATCTGAGTGAACCACAATGGAAACACCAAGACAAAATTGTGTTTTATTGACATTGGCTGAATGCTGAACACGTTTTTTGCACATTTGCAACGGAGATGCAGAAGCTGATAATGAATTTTTGTCCTAATACATAAACTAATGTTCAGTTTTGAAGTTTTGGATGATTCACCTTTGCTCTGTTCCATCCTCAGTTTGGCCATTTCTGCCTCCTGCTTCTCTCGCTGCTCCTGCAGCTTCTTACAAACCTTCTTGTGGGTGAACCAGTGCGTTTTCTGGCACGCTTGTCCACAGTAGATGACCTGAAAAAAGAGCAAACTGTCAGTGAAATCCTTCACACGATAATTATTTCTGTAGTTTTCAACGCTCACCATTTTGCAGATGGAGCATCTCTTCTCAGCTCCCTTTTCTCCACAGGTGGTGCAGAACACTGCGTCCATGAAGCCGACCTGCCCTGTGATGGCCTGAGTCAGAACCGAGAGCGCCGTGGGGTCGTTACCCTGGAGGGCAAAAAAACCTGATCAGATATCGCTATCGAAAACACAGATGTGATTTCCGAATCCAGTTTTGAGCCACTGAATTTGTTTCAAATCTTGTAGTTCTGGGAGGCAGGGAAATATTTGGGCCAAAACGATTAATTGTGATGAATTGATTATTGAAATAATCTAATTTAGTAACTGATTAATCATTAATTGGAGCAGACAGACTAAAAAAAAGGCTATTTGCTGATTGAACATCATACTTAGAGCAGTAATAAATAAAAACCTTCTTTGTCTGTAAATATGTCCGACCCAAACTCCTCTAGTGGCAGTTTTATCTTCACCTGGTTCAAATTCAGCAAAAAATAAGAAATTATTCAATCCAAAAACTAGTCTTGACGTTCAGTCGAAAAGACAGGTCTGAGTTTTTCACATGTTGATGTTAAAAGTATTTTTTTTACAATGATCAAGAACTCATTAAAGGAAAGTGCATTAACATTTTAGGCAATACAATTCTTATTTTCTCATTTAAAAAATAATTCAATTGTTTATTTGCATCTTTTAATGTATTGTATAAAAAGAACTTTTAAGTGGTTAAACAGCAAAATCTGCAGAATGAGAATTTTTTTGATCATAGAGTAATCAGTCACTGAAATGATAGTTGGAATGAATTTGAAGTTTCGTTTGCAAACATACGATGTCTACAGGGGCGATGCTCCGCACCAGCTGCTGCAGCAGCGTGGCGTCGCAGTACGGGAACTTGCGGATGCATTCTCTGATGAACTTCTCCTGAAAGACTGGGAAACCGTCGCTGTCACGACCTTTCAGCAAACTGGAGCGCACAAAAAAGGGAAAACACCCAAAATCCAGTGAATAACAGGACAAAATATGTTGTTCAGCAGAAAGAAACAGGCAGAAGGCGCTTGAAGTGATTTCGACTTAAACAGGACAAAAAAATAAAATAAAATCTTATGATTATACAAGAGAAGGAATAACCAATTGTTTTCATATAAAATACAACACTCACCGTGGTAAAGACGTGTAAAAAACCTTTTATAGAAAACGTCAACGTCAAAAATTCAACTGTTAATTTAAATACATTTATGCAACTTGGAATTAAAATAATAAATGTTATCCACAAAAATCACTGGAGTAAAACTGGCATCCTATTTATTTAACGGAAATAAATAAATAAATAAATAGGATGCTGAAGCTTTTTTAACTTCACTCTTTAAAGATATTTTTACTCAGCTATCCACTCTTTTATTAATATAATATCACGGCTTGTTCCTCCTAGCCAGTCTTCAAACAAGGTAAGACAGGGGAACATTATCTCAGACTAAAATTTGCAACATAAAGTCAAAGCAATGATTAAGAAAATTAAAACAACTGTAGCAAACAAGGCGGATGAGCAGTCGCAATTATCTTACAACAGAGAGCAAAGCGGATGGCAAAGAAGGTAAAACAATCACCTGATGAAATGATATAGAGGCGATTTGGGGTCAAAGGTCTCCATAGAAACCATTACATGCTACTAGCTACATGCCAACCTGAAAAATGAAAAGTTTTCTTGACTCTATTTAGAGTTTTTTTGTGCTAAATTAATGAACAAAGTTCTATTTTCCAAATTTTATTTGCTAAAATAACAGATTAATGAATGTTAGGGGTTTTTACACATCTTTACCAGGAGGATGTGGAGGGTTCTGTTCATAATAAAACCCATTCCCTCACTTATTCCCACCTCTTTACGAGGCCGTCCAGCTTGTCCTCGCGGTCTTTCAGGAAGGAGGCACATTTTCCCAGCACACAGCTGATGTAGTGCATCTTCATCGCCAGAACCTCGTTCATGTCCTGCTGCTTCATGCACTTCTCACAGATCAGCTCCATCACTCTTCTGCATTTGTCCAGAGCCTCCACCTCGGCGAGCAACGGGTTTTCCTTCACCAGCATCACCAACTGGAAAACAAAAACAAACAACGAAGGAGATTATTTGGTTTTCTAGACGATGTTTTAGGAAACAGCAGAGCAAAAACACAAAGTGAGCCATCCCAGTTGTTTCTGATCACCTTACTGGTGAGGATTGTATTAGCTAAATCGGTAGAGCCGCACTTCTCTTCCTGTTAGGAATAATTAACGATTTGATGCCACATTTAATTACAACGTTTTGTTACCGACACTAATAATTAAACTGAATAAAAATGGTGAAAATGGTATCCACTGTGTTTCAGAAGCACAGAAAGCATATTAAAGTTCATTCAGGCAGCTGGAAGAGGAACTGGGTCTTTGAAGCCCACATGCTCCGTTCAGTGAAGTCCTACTTTGACCGTGTTCAGGTTGGTGCTCATGATGATCTTATGGAGGGGTCCGGACAGTTTGGGCGGCAGCTTTGGTTCCTTCTCCAAACCCTGCGGCTTTGTGTAGTAATCCAGCCTGGCTCGAGAAAAGTAGTTGTTGATTACAGTGACGCAGTCGTGCTGACCTAAGGATGAAAAGTGGAGGATGGTTAAAACTCTGAATGTGGATTTTAAAACAATAAAACATAATTTACCATGAGACAGATCATTTTGATGATTCACTTGAAATCTTGTATTTTGTAATTTTGCGATATAAACACACTTTGTAGTTACATACCAAATTAATCAAATAAAAATGAATTAACTACATCAATTATCCAAATACTTCAGTCCTTTGTGTTAATATAAGAGTTTTTACCTAATTAGAAAAAAATGTTAAATAACATTTCTGCTGTTGCAGCTTTTATTACTACACTGCAAAAACTGAAATCTAAGTAAGATGATATATCTTAAATTAATTAGATTTATGCTTGTTTTCTTTCTGACAAAATACTTTTTCTCACTGAGAGGTTTTTATGTTAAGACTATTTTTCTTATTTTAACTGTTTTAGTACTTAATTATCTCAGTAAGATATTAAAGCTTGGTATTAAGAAAATATTACTTATTATGAGTACATATATGCTAGAAAATGAATATCAATATTTACATAGAAAACCTCAAGTCTAGAACTTATTTTGTCTTACTAAAATTTTCTTATTTCAAGCACACACAGAAGTCCTTTATGTCTCATTTTATGCACTTAGACACATTTGTAAATTATTTTTGTAAATTACCTCTCAGTTGTACATTCATTTGGACTGAAGTAGCTACTTTTAATAACTGCACAATATTTATGTTGAAATTTTCCCCTTACTGTACAGTATTGTATTCTTTATTTATATATTTTATGTTCTTATCTTTGTGTAAATTGCTTTGATTGCCTGTCACTTTGCTGCTGTTGCATTGAAATTTCCCCACTTTGGGGATAACGAAGGATATTTCTATTCTATTCAAACCAGAAAAAAAACTATTTCTTATGTTTAAGGTTTTGTAGATATTAGAAAAATGCAATGAGAATAAATTATATGGTCACAAACCAACAAAAGCTGCCATCTGAGCGGCGGTCCGTCCAACAGAGTTGGTAACATCTGTTTCCGCCCCGGCATCCAGCATCATCCAGGTGATGTCAGTTTTTCCTACAGGCATAAAGAAAAAACTTCTAATATATTGTATATTCAGACGTATTTGTTTGTTGCTGTTTGGACCTGCCAAACCACACAGTGATGGACGAACACTGACACTTACCTGACAGGCCAGCAAACATGAGCGCCGTGTATCCATGTTCATGCTGGTTGCAGTTTACATCGGCTCCGTGTTGGAGGAGCAACTTGCAGATGTCTGCTTTCCCTTTGTAGGCAGCGTGCATGAGGGGCGTCATCCCATACTGCGGGTGAGACGAAACCAAATCTGTGATTAAAACTACATCTCCTGTGGAGTAGAAATATTACAGCCGACAGAGCAAACTGGCACAGGAGTGTTAAGTTGAAAGCAGATACATTCAGGGCAATAAATTCACCTTTTTCTTGTTCAAAATAGAGACATATATGGGATACATGATCAGACAGGTGGAGTGAGAGATGCAAAAAGCTTTAAGGTAAACAAAATATTTCACTTAAAACTCAGTTATTGAGAGGGAAGACCGCTTTCAAACTCCTCATATGGACAGGAATCCAAAAGCTTCTCATAAACAAAAAAATAACTACAGACCTTAAAGGCATCAAAGTTGATATACAAAAAAGCAACAGTTAATTTTCTATATTGTATTAATATAACAGCACATGCAATTGTTGTGCTTCTTTTTTTTTTGCAATTTCAAATAGATAAAAAGAAGAAATGCAATTGCAAAACACAAATCTTTTTAATAAACTGTTTACGAGAGGAAAAAAAAAGTTAATTCTGAGCATGTCTGGATAAAATCATCAGTCTCGCTGTGTTTACTTGTGCTAAGCTACCTCATCCAGACAGTTAACTCGAACATCCTTACAACCCAGCAACCTGGAGGCTTCCTGGACGTTTCCTGAAAACAAGGAGAATTTTTATCACTTTCATACATTTTCAGATTGAAGTTTTACCAGAATATGCAAAACAAATTCACAAACCCATTTAACAGCTAAACTTAACTGGCATGTTCAAACTTATGTCTAGCTTTCATGTTGGAATCAATACAAAGGTAAAAAAATAAAAACAAATTTCCTACTTTTTATTTTAAATAAAGTGCTGTCAAACCACCGCTTCCAGATAGTTGGCTATAATGGTCTAGATGGGGAGGCGTGCAGCTTGTATCATACAAGCTAACCAGCAAGGATTAGCGTTAGCCGAGGAGGCTTACCTGCAGAAATAACCTGAAACAACTCCTTTTCGCTTGGAGACAAGTCTCCTTTCTTTGCGGTGGACATAGTGGTTGTTTACACCTTTAAATAAAATAGAAATGGCACCAATATTGCAAGCAGTTTTCACACAAGCACCGCAGTTGTTCTCTCTGACAGGGTGATGCTCGGGTATCTATGCTAGCTCTGGGCTAGCTGTCATACGGAATGTACCATTTACCCTGAACTAAGGGGTGTGTGACGTCACGACTGAAGACCGAAAAACTCAACGTGTCTGAATAATGACCTTACTTTTGGAACTATGTACTTTATATAAGATGATAAGTGAATAAAAAATTAGCATAATCGAGTAAACGCAACCAAATCACTTCTTTGTATTTTGTAAAAATAATCAGATCCACTGGCGTCTAGAAAGTTCATTCATTACCGAAATCCTTCAGCAGTGATAATCAGAAAGGCCATATTATATTACTGTCAGATATTTTATAATAAAATGTAAATACTGATATAGAATAACTATTCATTTCTCTCTCTCTCATATAGGTATTTATTGTATGCAAATACTCAAGTATACAGTATTGATAAGGAGAAAAAAAGCTAAATTCAAACTTTAATCTCAAAATTCAGACAGTTCTTAAATAGTTAGAATTTAAGAACAGATTAAAAAAAGGCAGAATTGATGAAAAAAGGCAGAATTGATGAAAAAAGGCAGAATTGTGAGGGAAAAAAGTAAGTGAAAGAGTCAACTACTCTTGACAATCATTGTTATAAGCCTGAATGTGGTCATGTCTTGATGTAAATTGGCCCAAAATAAATCAAAACAATCTTTCAATAACACTAATGTGTGCAAATAAAGTTTATTAAATCAATTAGGTGAATTGTCTCCACCTAATTAAGTATGAAATCCACTCTGTTGGGTAACTCTTTCTGTCATGATTAAGGTTCTGACTTTGATTCACCTTTCAATAGGATTAACAAAGTTTGCATTTGTCTTACTGCTGGATTTTCATGTGTTTTCCATATTCAGAACAAATAGTAAAATACGACTCCACGTATCACAAACATCACCTTCTAAATCACCCGTTTGCTCCAAGATATGGGTCTTTAAAGCTGCACAGATCCACTTCTGTCCAGTTTTGAGCTGAAACTGAAACGCCACCAGATATTAGGTAAGACTCTTTGACTGTCTCTGCAACAACAACGTAAACAGATGCAAACGTTTGTTTAAAAAATCTTTACTATGTATTTATAGAAATGTTTTAAAAATCCCATAGAGAGTTACGACAGTGTGTTAGTGTCATTGTAGATGGAAAAAAAAGTTTTCTAGAAAGAACAAGGAAATTTCTGAGGTTGAAAAGTCAAAAATTGGCAAGAAAAAAACCCCTTTAATCTTAAGAATTTTTCTTGGAAAAAATGAGAACATTTCTGAGTTTGAAAAGTTGAAAACTTGCTAGAAAACAATTTTGAGATTAATCTCAGAAGCTTTTTAGAAAATACAAAGAAATTCTGAGTTTTAAAACTCAAAAATGTTCGACTTTTGGACATTTTCTGAGTGTCAAAAGTTGAACATTTTCGATTTTTTTTCTTGAAAATTTCTGAGATTCATTTGAAAATTTATGAGTTATTTCAGAGCAAATTTTCAACTTTTCAAATTCAGAAATTTCCAAGATTTTTTCTAGAAACTTTCTGAAATGTTTTGGCTAAAATTTACTCCTCCATTTGTTTTTCTATCTTCAATGATATTAATTCTCATTACTGACTCTCATGTGAAAAGTATTTTTTAGTGTCCAAATACAATAATCTTTTTTTCCCCATTTGCAGACAATCATAGCTGCCATGGAAAAGATCACTTCCCTAACTCTACTCAGTGTGTAACAAAACTTTTCTCATCAGAAACATTTATTTTAAGAGACAGCACCGAAATGAGATATTAGTCACACTTAAATGTGAATTATTTCTATTTATTTATTAGTTTCACACATAATTTCAAACAACAAAAATAGAAAAGAAATGAAAGAAAACAAGTACAAGAGAAAGTAAATAAAACGTAGAAAAGTTAGTTGGAAAAGAATGAGGAAGAAATAATAATTTATTATTAATTTCAGAGATTTCTGAACTTGGAGATTTGGATCACTGAGCAAAAATTGAGTTTCTCACACCACCAGTACATCTTTAACTAAAGGTGGTCAGGATATTTCCAGGGCTTTAATTTAATTTACTTTTTTTTTTCTTTTTTTTTACAAATAAAATGTTTTAAAAATATATTTTTTAAAAGTTAGATACAACTTATGTCTCATTTCTTAATTTTATGCAAAATAGAACCTCAAATATCAAACAACATTTACTCAAAAGTAGATTTCTAAATAAATTGAATTAAATAGGAAGCAGTTTAGAAAAATGAGTGACCCATGTTCAGTTCATGTTACTTTCCATAGACTGGGAAAAATCTTATATCTCAAATAAATTAGAAAATCATAATTCTGTCCTTACTTACCGGTAATTAATTAATACTTTGGATTCACAGTGATTTAGAAATCCCTTTTCTACACTTTATTTTGTTAATTTCCATAAAATATTGCATGCATAGTTTATTTTTGGGCAGATACAAATCTAAAAAAGGTACAAAAGAAATATTTTTTTTAAGTAAAAATAGATTTTTGTGGATCCCGTGTGATGTAATGATGTAGAGAAAACGCAAAGTATGACAATTTTCCAATAGGGCATCACCTAAATGTTTTCCCTAACATTTCAGAAGGTTGAAGCATGAACTATTTGTATTGATTCAGAATCCTTGGTTCTTCATGTTCCCTTCTCTGTTTCCACACGATTCTGTGCTTTCAATAAGATGTGGCTCTGAGCTGTGAGATTAAGTCAATTTGTCTGGTTGGCTGTTTTCATTCTGCAATGTTTTGTGTCATTATCCTACAAAAAGACGGGGCCGACTCGTCCTTGAGAAACTGGCTACCAGGAACGTCGGTGTGGAGCGCCTCCACACCGACGTTTTTGGTTCTTCTAATTAGTGTAAAACCTATGAACATGTTTCTAGAAAAGTGGTGGCTTCAGACGTTCCTTTAGTGTTGCTAAAATAATAACCTTGGGACTTATGTTGAGCCACTAAAAACTGTCTGGTCTGTAACAAGTGCTAATTGCTGATAGGGAGAGAGCTACCGTTAACAAGAGTAGTTATTGAACTTATGCAGTTGCGAGGGCTACTCAGCTCATTGCTTCTTAACTGAAAAAGGTCATAACCTTTGGAATGAAGGTAGTTAAAGGCTAGATGAGTCTCTCTCGACACCAGTTTAGACAGAGTATCTCTTCTAGACCTCTCAGGGTAAGACTCGAGGGTTTTAGAGATTTTCCGGACCAGTTAGACGGAGAACTGGTCAGTAGTCAGTCCATGGGGGTTGTGAGGTTTAGGGTGGGGCTGGCTATTGCACAATAACAACTGCTGTTCTGACAGTCAAAAAGGAGTCAAATATGTTTGCAGAACTACACTCAACAAAAATAGAAACGCAGCACTTTTGTTTTTGCTCCCATTTTTCATGAGATGGACTCAAAGATCTAAAATTCATTCCAGATAAACAATATTACCATTTCTTTCAAATGTTGTCCACAAATCTGTCTAAATGTTTGATAGTGAGCACTTCTGCTTTGCTGAGATAATCCATCCCACCTCACAAGTGGCCACATCAAGATGCTGATCTGACATCATGATTAGTGCACAGGTGTAC
>CAEFZX010009043.1:0-85059 GCA_903066825.1 Alfaro cultratus
TATATTGTTGTAGCAAATGGCTGCAATAACCAAAACTGTGTGCATACTTCTTTGCAAAATGGATCTAGCTCAACCAGATTGGATTAAAACCTTCTATTTTTCCTCCGTTTTTGAATTTCGCTACAGATTCTTGGTGAGATTTAAGTCTTGACTTTGACTAGACCATTGAAGGATTTGAATATTCTCTGATTTAAATCACTTAATTTTTTTTGTTGTCATTAGTCCCACCTGCGTTTTCTGCATTTTCTCTAACTATTGCTCAACTTTCCTGACCTGTCAGCTCAGCTTGTTGCGTGGAGAACAAAACAGAGCTTTTGTAATATGCTGTCAAAAACTTTATCTCTGATCTGCTTTGGTGCGTTTCCCACTCTTTCTTCAGAGCTGTTTGTTCACTAATGCTCTCTAACAAACCTCTGAGGACTTCACAGAACGCCTTGATTTATACTGAGATTGCATTACAAACAGGAGGATTCAATTTACTAATTCTATGACTTCTACCAAAAAAAAGAAGAGGAGGTTGAGTTGGATTTTGGATTTTTAGGAGAATCAAGGAAAGAAGCACATATGGTTTTATTTCCATGTCACAATTATGTGCTACTTTGATTTTTTACAATTTCCACCAGCGTCCACAGTTTTGCAAGGCACTGCGGTTTTGGATGAAATTGCTATAGAATGACCCTGAGCGTATAATGACTCTTAACCTGACATTCTCACTGTTGTGACAAAAACGTCATAACAACTTGAGCCACAGCTCACACCCCAATTAATGCCAACAATGCGGCTAAATGTACATAAGCCGCCTTGCAACCACCGAGCCTATTACAGCAACGGTCGCAGGCAGGGCAGCAGAGGAACTGTGATTCCACAGATGTAAACACCGTCATCTCCCCCTGTGGGAAGCCTCTGCTGTGGCCATGTTGTGTGGCATCGCCAGAATCCTGCAACTGTTTTGTTTATAGCAATAATGACCTCAGATTTCACCCCTGAAGGATTTGTGCTGAACAGCTAAGGGAAGCTGTGTCGAAACTCTCGCTCGGTCGCAACTGAATGTCTCAACTGTTATGCAAAACAAATAGTTTTGTAACACGTTTTAAGATTCCGAGTAAACAAAATAGACACTATCATCTTTTTTTTTTAAAGATGCAAATGACTGGAGTGAGCTCCCTCTTTTTGTTTACCGACTGAACCGACGGTCTCCCATGCTTGCTCCAACGTGTTGAGTTTCTCCTTTGTGATCTCCAGCTCCTTATTGACGGCAGAGATTTGTTCCCGTAGAGACTCGTTCTCGCTCTGGGATGTTGGACAGAATCACAAAGATGCATGGGAAGAGTTCAGCACGCCACTGGAAATAATGTAACGTGCAATGTTGTCACCGAGAAGTTACTTTTAAAGCAGCCTCGATTAAATGTTCTTTAAAGTTATCCAGAAGGTATTTCAAACATTCTATGCTCAACATTTGCAGCTTTTTCAAAAAAAAAAAGGAAATACAGTACAGACCAAAAGTTTGGACACACCTTCTCATCCAATGAGTTTCCTTTATTTTCATGACTATAGACATTGTAGATTCACACTGAAGGCATCAAACTATGAATTAACACATGTGGAAATATGTACTTAACAAAAAAGTGTAAAACAACTGAAAATACGCCTTATATTCTAGTTTCTTCAAATTAGCAACCTTTAGCTGTGATTCCTACTTTGCACACACTCTGCATTCTCTTGATGAGCTTCAAGAGGTAGTCACCTGAAATGGTTTTCACTTCACAGGTGTGCCCTGTCAGGTTTTTCGACAATCTAATCTACAATTTTCATAGTCATGAAAATAAAGAAAACCATTTGAATGACCAGGTGTGTCTAAACTTTTGGTCTGTACTGTATTTTGACATTAACATGATGAATTACAGTTTTGGTGCAGAGGAAGCTTTTACACAATAAGGAATGGTGTTAGGACAACAGTAAACGAAGTAGAAGTTGTTTCTGGTTTGACAAGAACTGCCACACAGCTTTAAGTTTATTTTTTTATCTTTACATGTCCTGCCACAAATTCTTGGACGGTTACAACTTGGCAAGTACGGTAAATAAGTGAAAAAGCTGCCAAAATCAAATAAAAGACGTTAATGAAGAAAAACTCCAGAAAACTGTAAGTGGTGTTCAAAAATACTTTGAAAGACTGAAAGAAAGAGTCGAAAATCTGAAGATAGGAGAGACGAACAAAGACACTGAAAGGAGTGAAAGAGTAGCAGTTGGTTCAAGAGGAAAGTTTTGAGTTGGTAATATGTCTTATTACCTCTAAATGTTGGAGGATGGATGTTTTCTGTACAAGTAGGCTGTCCTTCTGGAGCACATCTCTGTATTTGACTGTTAGCTCGGTGTACTGCTTATTGGCTCTCTCTAGTTCTGATGCAGGCACGCTGTCATCCAAGGCCTTCTGCAGGGCTGTTAGCTTATAGGCAGCCATTTCCTTTAGAACAAAAAGAAAAGGTGAGATGTTGATTCAGTGGTAAACTGTCAACGGCATAATTTTTTATTCTTGTTTTAAAAAGACAAATAGTGAAACAACGCTTTACAGTGACTACTGATTTAACTATTCAGTGGCCACACCCAACAGGACGGTTAATTGCTTTCTTCCAGTATGTTAGCTTCTAAAGAGAAAGCACATTTAGCCTAAATCAGTGGCCATAGGTCAAAGGTTGGGGGTGAGATTTCTCATCCCTGTTGACTCCCTCAACTCTTCCTCTCAAAAACTGTGGAGCCATTGAACCACAGAAGGCGTGTCTACCGTCTCTTTGCCCATCAAAGCAGAACGTACACCCAGTGACCTCCAGTGTGTGTTGGAGCGGAACAGATGAATGAGTTCCCCTCGTAAAGATTTGTGTAGTGTTGGGTTACATTTCTGGCTGCCCTGGTGGACTGTGTTGAACGTTTTCATTGACACTCTCGGGACCATGTGACGATCCCGGGTGATTTGAGAGGTTCTCGTTAAGTGCCGTTTAAGGGCTCTCCCCGAACTCCCTGAGTATTTTCACAGCGTTTTTTATCGCTAGTGTTGAAAGACATCTGGATTCTTTCGATATCAGTTTTTGTTTTGGTGATTCATGACCATCATCAGAGTTTGGGGGTGGGCGTGGGGAACAGATTAGGTGTGCTGGGTGGCATCCAAAGAGTATTCTTGCTACACGGGGAAAGAGAAGAATTCAAGAAAAGCACTCTAGACTCTAAAAGTGAGAGTTTTATTTTCAAAACCAGTTTGAAAAACAGTTGGCATCTCTGCCAAGTTTATAAGTTGAAACTGCAATATCCCAAAGTCTCTCAATAACTCCAACACATGGGGTTTGACTCTGATCAGGACTTTCCATTCAATTCCCAGGCAGTTTTCAGGGGATTTACTAGTGTGGTGGTTCCAGTTCTGAATCAGCTTAACATTTTTACAGATGCTCTTACATTTTCTTCAAGCTCTGTTACACAACAGGATTCATGGTGGTTTATATGAAGGTAAGCTTAGCAAGTCCTGTTGAAGCAAACCGTCCCCAAATCATGACACTTGGTGGATTTGGCTTACAGCAAACTTGTCCTTGGTTCTCATGTCAAAATAATTCAATTGGAAACAAATGGGATTCCAATGGGTTTCTGGAAACCCTCTGGTAAATTAAGTTAATTTTTAACCTAATATTAAGTCCAATCCATTGCTAAAGTTTGTTTTCCTTGGATGTCATAAAAAATACCAATAATGGCATCAGAGTTCACAATTACAATGAATGTCTTTTTAAATAAGAGGGCATGCCCTCTTTTATTAGCAGTTAGCGTGGCTAGAATTACAAAAACAGCAAGAATTTAAGTTCTTTTCTTGATACTTACAATTTCCAAAAAATCCATCAACAATCTAAAATCATTTCTTTTTGAGTCTTATATGTGACTCGAGTTGGCGTCTCAAACTGGAGTCACCATCAATGAATGAGACTTAGTGAGCTAAGCTTTTCAATAACAAGCATTTCAGCTTCATCCGACACAAGACAGAGGATGAATATGTGAAAAAGCAACTTGTTAACGTGACACTGAAGGCACTAAGGACCTGATGTCACAAGCTGTCTAACACATATGATCTGTTTAAATAGAAATGTGATGATCTCTAGAAGAAAAAGGAAAACTGGTTGTCAATAGATCTTTGAGCAAAATAATGACTTTGCTAAGTCAAACGGAATTTGTCAGGTACAGAATCAATCCTGTTCCATGGTCAGCTCTTCTTTGGACCTAAATTCTATTTAAAATATGTAGCGTGAACTAAAGAAAACACAGAGTATGATGAGACCCACTGTCCAGAGAAGCATAAGTTAATTGTATAAAAAATGTTAAAGGAGAAGTCTAAGAAGGGTTGCACAAAGCACTCTGACATTACCAGGGCTACCAATAAATCCTGCTGGAACTGTATGTGCTTAAATCAGATATGGGCATTGAACAGTCTCCACATTTCAGAGAATATTTTACCTGGTCCTTGAATTATGACTATTAAGTTCAGCTGCTTTTAAATCAAATTTACATGTGGTTTAAATGTGTGTTGCACTTAAAATCATCCAACTTTTAATATCCTTTATTTAACTTCAAAAATAAATGAGGTCTTAGGGGGGGAAGAAAAAAAAAAGAAACATGTTTTTCTTTATTGCTTCTTAACTTCTGGAATCAATTTGACAAGAGGCAAAACAAAAATAAACTGTTTTAAAACTTCCCTGGGGTTAACAAGTATCCTGGCACACTGGTAACAGACTTGGTAATTCAGCTGTGGATTAATCAGGAAGTGTAGCGCCAGAGCAACAAATGCTGCCACATACTTCATCCTGTCAGCATACCAAATTAACCAAACAAAGTTCCACTGCGATCCTGTGACCAAAACTCTAAGAGATGAAAAGAAACCTGGCGGCTATCAGGAGAAACATTCTTTGGTCAAAAGTCGCTGAGCTAAATGAGCTTGGCCTGAGCCGGCGTCCAGAACATTCCATGTCAACGTGCCCAGCAGCACCGCACAGAGGTGGGAGTCAGATGATTAAGAGCCGAACGACTGGAAAAGGTGTTAGGAAGACGATAGTGTAAATAACGCCTGATGATTTACATCAAAATGCCGGCTATTAGGAGGATCAAACGAGCGTTCCAGCATTATGAGCCAAAGCAACTTCCAGACGCTGTCTTTGAGGAAAACATGTCTCCTCTATTGGATCGAATGTAAGATTTATGGTGTGGTTCAGGGTGGAGGAGGGCAACCTAATCCTTCCTGCAAACATATACTAAAAAGAGAAAGCGTTTTGATAAGATGCAGAATGAGAAATTTGGCAAAGATATTCTCTTCCACGATGGGAAGCAAAATTAAGGAGGACGCAGAAAATGCTGAACCAAGTATCAGAATTCCTCTTGTACTTGTGTTTTTACTGTGAGCTTTGAATGTTTTCCAGCTGATTTGCCCCCATTTGACAGTGAATCAGGTAAATCAGGACGTGCGTACCTTGTACCTCTGCAGGTAGCCCATCCTCTGGAGGACAGAGGCCTGCATGCGGCTGCTCTCGTCCCTCAGCTTGCCGTTTTCCTTGTGGAGGAGCTGCTCCCGTTCCAGCAGAGTGGAGTAGCGGCGCGTCAGTTTCTTCTCGTTGACCTTCAGCACGGTCAGCTTGCGGAACGCCTCGCTCAGCTGCCTCCTGATTTCCTCGGGGTCTCTGTGAAGTGTGTCCAGCAGCTCCTGACGGACGAAACACACGTGAAATTAACGTCACGGTTCTAACTACTTCTTCGCTCGTATGTGCTGTTGCTTGTTTTCTTAAACACTTCTTTTTTTGTTCTGACTGGTGCAAACACAGAGATTCAGTTGCGGCGCATGTTGAAATCTGTGCAATCTAAGCTGTGCAGTAAGCCTTGGGGGATGAGCGTGTTCTCCCTGATGTATGTTTCAAGTTAGCAAAGGTGAAAGGAAATCTATTGAGATTTTTTCAGTGGTAGTTCAGTACTACATGTTCTTAATAACGTCGAATAATAAAAAAAACCCTACATGTAACAAAAATAAAACAAAAAAACAAAGATGTACCGATTGATCGCTTGGGAAATGCAACCAACCAATTTTGATGGAAGTCTTCTTGAAGTGAGAGTTGCTACAGAAGGATGCTAGATGTTTTTCGGCATAAGTGAGGTGTTATAAAATAAAGTTGGAGAAAGCAGCAAATTTAAAAGGAAACTGCATTTTCAACTGTTTAAAAAGACAGCAAGACATAAGTCAATACCAGGTAGCCGAAAGTCTTCCAGCAAAGGGGCAATTCTTTATAAAAACAGAACAAAATGGATTAGGAGATGCTGGAGTCTTTAGAAAGTCTCACAGTTCAGGTAAAAGTAGCAGTAGCATTGCTAATCGTGCTAATCATGCTAAATGCTAAGATGACATGCTAACAATGTCACATTTGGAATCATTTTGTCTTCGTCTTGATACATTATTGATCTCTGCTTTGACTCCGTAGCTCACAACCACTTTAAGATGTTGTTCCTGTTTTTGTTTTAAAAAAAATTCAGTTATACAATTTGACTTTAAGTTGAATGATGTTGTCATTTTTAGGTGTACAACAACAACTAAAAATGGTATTGTTGTACACCATTTTTTATTTATTTTCTTTTTTCAACCAAAAAAGAAAATAGGAATTAAATTTCTATTCATGTTCCAGCAATTAATTTGTGTGACTTACGTCGAACTGTTGAATTTTCATTTTGTCCACCTGCTTTTGCTCATCCAGCTTGTTCTTCGTGTCTGTGAATGTCTCCTTCTCTTTTTGCCACTCTGCCTTTTCACTAACAAACAGAACAACAACATCATCACCAGCTCATTACAACAGTTTGCCTTCTAAATTAGTCAAGTTAGCTCACCTTAAATATTCCTTATAGAGGAGTCCTTGTTGATGGCTTATGACAGAAAACTTCTCTTTGTATTCTTCCAGAGTTTCTAAAAGTTTCTTGCTTTGTTCCTCCCTGTTTTTCAGCTCCTAAACAAGAGTAGACGAGGATTTTTAAACAGACTCTGAGTTTAGTTACAATTATTAAAGTCAGAGAACTGAGAAGAAACTAGGTCGGACCTGAAGAAGTCGAACAGCATACTCGTTCAAGGAGCTAATGACCTCGGTGCTGCTGGGGCCCAGGCCTTCGGGGAGGGTCAGAGGTCGAGGGAGGACTCCGCCTCTGCCTGACTTCCTGAGCTGCTCCAGCTCATTTTGGAGATGGCTCACCTGACAGACGAAGGCGTCAAAACACAACCCATCGGTCAAGCTTTTCAGCACAACCAACTTTTGTTTAAAACGTTGTTCACCCAAATTTGTTGTTTAATGTATTTCTGTGGGATCCTCTGGAAGTTCTAGAGAAAAAGAGAAGAACCATTCTGGAACATCCCAAACCTTTAGTCCACAAAAGAGGAAAACACCTGACTGTTTAACAACTTCATGGATCAATGGTGACGGCAGGAAGAAGAAAAAAAAAAGCACAACAAATAAACAAAAAAAGCGGTTTAATACCCGACATTTCTTCCGTCTTTCAAGCACAAGAATCTCACAAACATTTTGTAAACTGTGTTTTCTGGCAGATGTTCTTCATTAAAAGTTTATTTGCTGCAGACTTTCACATTTTAGAACTTTTAAACTGAATATAAACAAAATGCCAAAACACGGGTTTGTTTACCTCCTTTCTCTTGTTAACTGAAAGGAAACCAGCACATATTGGCAACAGCCGAAAACCAAAGAGTGGCATTCTTGGCTATAAAAACGGCAAAATAAAAACATTCTTGTGGGCTCCGGTGTTTTTTCACCTCGTCGTACCTTCTCTTTGGCTCTGACGAGGTCACCGAGGCTGCTGCTCGCCTCCTCGCGAGCCGATTTTAGTTCCTGCCTCAGCTCTTCGTTTCGGCCCACCAGCTGATGGATTTGAGAGTCGAGGTCAGCCTTGGGTTGCCCACCTAGGCTGCTCACGTCTAAAGCCTGAGGCGAGACAAAGAGAGAGACAGAGAGAGGAAGAGAGACAGAGAACAGTTAGAATGCAGCACATAAACACCAGATGAAGCCTTTCCAGTCAAATGTTTGAAAAGACACATCATGGACATGAATGTCAAGTAAATTTCAATCTTTTAATTGTGGTCTAGTTTTACCAACCACCACCACCACCACCATGCAGTAAAGTTTTTACAACACTGCAGACATTTTGCTCTACCTCTTGACAGATGTGTACGCTGACCTGATATTCTTTTAAATAATGAAGTCTGGCGGGTCGTGAGTATTTGTGCTGCTGGATAACTAGAAAGTCTTCACTATCTGCATTTCCATTAACCACAGAATTGTGCAAATTGAAATTAAAAAACATATTAGCTTAATGGAAACATGCAAATTTTGAAAAAAACTCCCATTTTTTTTTGATAAAATGTTTTTGCACATGGATGAATTGTTTTTCAGCTGCATAGAAAAAGATGGATTTTGCAAAACTGCAATGGAGACATTTTTTTTTGCACTGCACGCAACCAACAGCTAGATGTTACTACTGGCTAAAATGACAAAAAGATGACAACAGGAAATGATAGGAGGATGATGGTTTACTTTGGACAAATGTCCAGTTGGCTCTACTAGAGCTCTCACAGCATCACACAGTTTACTAAAAGGTTGTGACATTGTAGAGTGTTGAATTCATAGCTCCTCTGTAACACAGTTTCCCCAAAACACAGATGATGAGTGCTAGATCCATGGCTGAATATGAACATAGCTCATGTAACTGCTTACATCTATCGCCGCAATAATTTTAGATGACTTATTCGAATGAACAAGCTTATTCACATGTGATTTTAATTTCATTTCTTATTTAATGGGAACACCACAATTGCAAGATTCTGCTTTTTCGACATCAGCAGAATATTGGCAATAATTAGCACACATTTGTATTGAAAGCACAGCTAGTCAGCCATAGTTTTGTGACCAATGAGCTCCGATCATCGATTGTTCTCAGAACAGGTATATTTCATGTAATCTTCAGTACGGGGAAAAACTCTTCAGACTGCTGCGTCCAAGACAGAGCTGAAGTTCTTGCCTATTCTTGCTAGGCTGCTAGTACCGATCCGAAATCCGCTAGTTCAGGTTGCAAACCATTAGCAAACATTTCATGTTGATTTAAACAATAAGAATAAAAGGGTTGGTAAAACCAGGGGATGTGCCTGTGCTGACAAATGATTTAGCTACACTTCCTCTGTGCTGTACAGTTCAGGACAAGAATTCAGTGCAAGTGGAAGGCTAAAGGAATGATTGGTAGAAACATTTTTACTGATATGATGATGGGATTTTGAGTTCTAATAATAATAAAAGGTTAAAACCTGGCTAAATAACATCAGCCCTGGTTAAAGTCTGCGACAAACGTGATGAAAAAACCCTGTGACTGGAGTTTTATAATGACAAAGAGAAACCTCCAGCTGCAGCCAGTTATGATCACTCAGCAGATATTGATAGGCCTTCTCAAGTCAAAAGACACTCTAGAGCCATTAACGACACACATAAGCCTGTATAAATTCTGGCTCTGTTGGATTAGAGAAAATATTATATAAATTCAAATTGGCCAGAAAATTTGCAATTGTAAATCAGTTCTCCCTGGAAGAAGAACAAGTCATTAAAATCATTTTCACTCACTTCAAGTGTTAATTGTTCCTCAGAATAACACGTCTATAATCATCAGATTTATATTTACAAGAAATGCTCATCCATGAACTTCAAAGGAAGGGCACATTTTGTTCTCTGTTAAATATTATTTCCAACATCTGTCAGCAATGTGGCTTATATCTGATCTACTTGTGATAATTCCTGCTGCACATGTCTGACACTGCAGTGCCATTCCAGTATCCTTCTCTGCCGTGCCTCACTGCATATTTTGCCTCACAATTTGTTGCTTTTTTTATGTCCTGCTGCTTTTGTTTTGAGTTGAGTTACCAAGCGACAGAGATAACGAAGAGGCTCAGGGCTTCCTTCTCTTTTTTTGATTCTTAGTCACATTTCAAATAATAATAAAAAATTTTTTTATATTGGACATATTGAAACCAACCGAGCCCAATACGGGTTCGCCGATTGCAGTTTTCTGACCGATCGCCAACATCATCATAAAAAATTCTGACTTTTGTAAAATTTGCCTTCTTGGTATTCAATAATAATAATAATAATAATAATAATTACAATAAAAATCCAAACCTGCCGATTTTGGAAAAATATATTTTTGTTGTCTGAAAATAGCAACAAAGTCAGTAAGCTTACAACAGTGGGGTGGCTATTGTTGTTAGCTTAGCAACTTTGTTGCTATTTTTAGCACACTAATTTCAATATTGCAACCTTCAAAAAATGATGGTCTTTTTTTGTGCTAAAAATGACTCTTTTTTTGCTTAAAACGTCTTTTGAAAAGAAAGAGAAGGTAATTTTTTTTTTGGGACAAAATCAGTTTTGGCAACAAAAAAAAAAAGACATTTAGGAAGGTGAGGATATAACAGACATACCATAGTTGTGTAGCTGTAAGAGGACAAAAAATTAAATAGAGAACTGTATCTGAATCTTTTTAGATACTCACATTAGACAAGCTTTTCATACTGCTAGCAGTGACAGAATCAGAACCGGTCTGTTGACTAGTCCTCATGGCCTGAAGAACATCTTTCAGCGTAGCCTCCAAGTCTCTCTTTGCTTTGGACAGGTCTGCCACTGTAGATGGGCACACAGTGACACACATGGACAAAAGCAAACAAATGGCCCTCTGAGACAGTCAATACGCTGTTTACTAATTCAGTTCAACAGTGTCCCTTCTCTGAGAGCATCTCAAACTCACGTTGAGCCTGAAAATCGGACTTGTGAAGTTCCAGCTCCCTCTTCTTGCTGCTCAGTTCTTTCTCTAGATACTCATTCTGCAATGCAAAGTGAACGTTAGAGAAATAGATGAAGTGAAATATATGTATGGTGTTTTTCCCTCACTTTAACCTCTTCTATAGGTCTGAGAGCTTCTGAATAGAAACCTGGATAAACTTAAAATTGTATCGCAATATTTTGTGGCATTATTGAGATAAAAGTGACGGTGAAAATTATTTATTACTTGTTTTTTGGTAACTATATGACTATGACCACATGAAACACAAAGGCTGCTCTTGAATAAGTGTATAATGCTCATAGTCACCAGTCACATAACAAGTGTGGTTCATATCACTAAGCTGCACACAGTAGCTCCATTAACTCATATTTTCAAATTTGCTGATATTTATCGACGTTCTTGATGAAAAAATGACGGAGAAAACAGTAAAAGCAACAATCCCAACAGTTCTTTGGGGAAAATAGGAATTTGAATATAATTAATTGGAACGATAAATCAAAAAATCTTTTACTGTGAAAAGAAATTTATCACGATAAATGATAAATGATGCAATAAATGCTCATCCTTACACATCATCAGGTTTTTAAACAGATCATCTTTGAAGTTGTAACCTCCAAATAATAATGCCAACTCCACCCTGTTTTACACAGAGAGCAGATGTTCTAGTAATTCTGCATTTATATAAGTAGAGACAATAAAGCAGATTCAAGGCATTCTACTAATGCGAGGCGGCTTAACTTTGGATGTCAAATGAAAAATGAGCAAGAACCAATTTAGGTGGGAGCTGTGAACTTACTTCTGAATGTTTAGGTGCCTAAATATGAACATAAATGAACAAATCTATTTTTTAACCAAACATTTTTTGTTATAGGAAAAAAAGTAATGGGTTTTACCTTTCGTCTGATCTCATCGTCAGTGTAAATTCTTCCTTGTGCCTCTTCTTTTCTGTTGGACCAGACATCTTCCTCCAGCTGCACACTTGACTGTGGGATTCCAGTAGGCACAGCTGATCACCAGAAACAAATGTTAAGTGGTTTAAGTGTCAAAATGAAAATTTTAAGCAGCCGTAGCACACTTCTTCTCAAGATTAGACGACTGCATCTTCATTTTTCCTGTTTTTCCTAGAGATTCAGTTTCATGTTTTCTGATTTTATTCAGAACTCGTAACCTTTCCACACTGGATTCAGTTGCAGCTTCCTATGAACTGAAAGTTGCCATAAAATGTCCAGATCACCACCACGGACATCAAACTTTTTATATTTTTTTAAAAACTCGTCGAACAACCACCCATACTTTCCTTTCCACGTCGCAGTTATGCATGACTTTGTGTTCTACCACATGAAATTGCAATAAAAGTATATTGAAGCTTGTGGTTGTAATATGACAAAATGTGAAAGAGTTCAAGGGGATGATGAACGGCGTATGGAATGTTAATGTGAAAACAGTGCAAAATCATGTTTTATTCTGTGTATTTTCTTGCATTTTGGAACTTCGTATCCCAACAGGAAAGTGGTAAAAATGAGCTTTTTTTCCCAAAATGAGATCAAAACTATTTTTAGACCTATTTTATAGCCTTTTGCCGGTTCTCAAAAACACTGAAGTTAACAAATGGCAATCAATTTAATGAACTAATACATAGAGGTGGGCAGATCAATCCAAAATATTGAGAATACCTATACTAAAGCTGTATCAAATCGATTCTACTGGGATGAGATTGATATTTTAGTTTCAGATTCTCTCTTGAAATCTTTTATTTTGTATTGCAGTTTCTCAACTCTACCATAAAAACAACTTTGCTTAGATTTGCTCTCAAATGATATTTTTTTGCACTTTATTTGCAAAACAATTCATAAAAATTTGTCTAAATTAATTATGAAGTCTTAGTAAGCAAAACTGTCCTTCAAATAATCCAGACCAACCCAACTGCAGATTTTTGTCATCCAGTTTTTGGTAGAAAGAGAGAGAGAAAAGAGAAAGTAACAAATCGTGCAAATGGAAATTATTGCGCTGGTTTTAATTCATCACGCGATTAATTGATGTATTTCGACAGGCCTAGTAGGAAATGCTTTGCACTATTTAAATCAGGCCTTTCACCTTTTTCTTTCACCATGCGCCTGATTTGTTTCTTCAGCTCCAGCCGCTCTTCTTCCAGTCGCTCAATCTGAAATGAAATCCAGCAGCGTGTTGACATGAGGCCACTCCAGCACTTCTAAAAGCAACACTCTGGTCTCCTTTGAACGCAGCTTTACCTCTTTGGCAAGAACTTGGTTTTCGGCTTTGTACTGACGCTGCCTGAGATCCCTGGCGCGCCTGAATTCTGTCAGATCCACTTCCTGCTTCGGCTCCAGACCTGCTCGCAACCGGAAAATCCCACCAAAAAAAGAACACATTAGAAATTTCCCCGCCTCAGATGAGCCAGCGTTGTCTAAACAGACGGAGAACAGTGGTGTTTTTTAAAACTCTGACCTAGTTTTTCCCGGAACTCCTCGTTTTCATCCATGAGGTCATTGATTCTCAGCTCGAGCTGGTTGATCTCTTTGGTCATGGCCTCTGCCTCACGATCTCTCATTCTAATTTGATTGTTACACTCTTTGATCTCGGCAATGGCTGCTTCCAGGCCGTAAGTGCCCTGCCGTACAGAAACAGCTGTGTGATTTGTTGTCCGTCAAAAGAATTAATAAAATAAAAAAGCACATCTTGTCTCACTTTTGTTTATTTCCTTCTTTTTTGGGGGAGAAGGAACGGGAGTCATGGTGCGATTAGCTTTGGTGAAAAAAAAAAACAAACACTACGCTTGTGGACCCAAAAAGCATGTTGATCACGCCACAGTCACATAGGCGTTTTAACATCCCTATTTAAAGGATGGTGAAAAAAGAAAAATCACAGGCCTTATTTCTGGGAAATTAGAAGTCAGTTCATTCGATGTGGATAAAAACAAGTCTCGGAAGCTGAGGCCAAAAACAAAGGCAGGAAAAAAAAAAGGTATTTGTGGACTTACAGACTCGTACTGGCTCAGGCGATTTGACGCCTCAATAAAGGCTTTGTCTTTTTCCTCAGCATGCGATTCTGCCTGTCTGAAAGCCCGCTCTGCTTCCATCGCTCTGGCCTCCGTGACTTTCAATTTGGACTGCAGCTCCTCCATCTTCTTTTGCTGTAACGTCGAAGGAGCACCTGAGACAGAAATATGTTTCTAAACTACATTTACCAGCCAAACACTATTAAAAATCCAAGTTATTCACAAGTTCACATAAGCCCATCAGAAGTATGATTGTTAGAATTGTAGCCTTTAAAAATGTTTTTTAACTGTTCCCTTTTCAGACTGGAATGCTTCTACAATAATATTTACAAACTAGTAATGGAACTCGATTAAATTTTTTTAAAATGGTTGATTTTAAAATCAACCATTTTCAATTAACCCTTGTTAATTGAAGGGTTTGTAATTAGTTAGTTGCAATTAGTCGATTAATTAGACATTTACACTTCCAAAATTCCTTTTTGCTGTTAAATTCTTGAATAAATAGACATATTAGCTCAACAGAAAAGATATTAATGTTTTTAATCTGTTATTTAGGCTTTTCAACCATGCAAAATGGTGTTATATCCATTCAGTTTTCAAGTGTTTTCTTTAGAAATGTGGACTCTGGGTGCTAACATTAGCGTTGGAGACGTCTGTGGTCCTGCAACATGTTTAGCATTGAGATGCTATTTTAGGCTTGAATAGCTTCACTGATAGGCTAACTCCTTTTAGCACACTACAATAGCTTTTTCCACTGGACAACCAGACTGTATTCTGACGGAAAAATAAGGCCTATCGTAATCATAGTGTTTCTTATTATTACGATTCTGCCCCCCCTAAAGAGGGGGCTTTTTTGGGGCTTTATCATATTCAAAAACTCACCAAACCTGACGGGTGGGTCAAGCCTGTATGAAATTTCCGTATTTTAAGGTCGTTGCAAAAATCACAAAAGAAACGGCTCAACGGCGCCACCTAGCAACTTTCAAAAAACCTCTACATTGACTTGTACACTTGTAGAGCTCCCCAAGACGCACAGAAAATACAATTAGTGTCATAGTGCAAGTCAAACAGAAAGTCGGCCATTTTGGATTGAAGTTTCAATTTTGACCCAATTTTGGCTGTTTACTGCCTTTGCATTTGATTGAACTCATCCTAGGGATTTCGATTGATTGGCTTCAAACTTGGTCAGTCTGTTCATAAGGCATCGCCGATTAAAAGTTATCAAAACGGTGAGTTTTTGTGAATGCTGAAGGTGCGTTACCAGGGGTCAAAGTTCACCTAAATGCCATGAAACACGAAACTGTTGTATCTCCTACACAAAAACTCACAGAGGCACCAAACTTTCAGTGATTGATCATCATCGGATGTCCTACAATACCCAATGGTCAAATTATATCACTTAGACCACGCCCCCTGAAAACAGGAAGTGTCATGTTTTACTGTGAACGGTAGCTATCTTACCCCTTTGACCTCATCATCATGAAACTGTATCCAGAGACAGAAGACATGTTGGTGTGTTGTGGATTCCAACCCTGATTGGTTTCGATGGAGCAGGTGGGTGTGGCGACGTGGCGAAGTGAACTGTAACACTGTTGCCATACGTTTGGCTCTGAATTCCACAGTTTCGAGCCGAGCTGCTCCAAACTCACTAGGATGGATCCTTATCCACCCGTTGACAGAAATCCATAACAAACTTTGGTGGGCGTGGCCTCATGTCTCTATAGCGCCCCCTAGAATATTTTAAATGATCAGCCCCAAGCCGTGTTTTAACCTAGAATTATGACACTTGGTACACATGTGTATCTTGTCAGGCCGTACAAAAAATTCTCTTGGAGCCATGGTCTAAACCCAACAGGAAGTCGGCCATTTTGGATCAAAGCCGTCATTTCCTCCTTTTTTTTATAGTACCTGATCGAACTCCTCCTACAGTTTTTCAGATACAGACTTCAGAATCACTCAGCACAGTCTTGAGGCATTGAAGGTCAAAAGTTATCAAAGGATTTCTTGTACATCAAAGCACGTGGGCGTGGCTAAGTGTCAAACTTTGACTATTCACCATGAAACATCAAGGTTCAATAACTTCCACATGCATGGTCACAGCTGCATCAGACTTCCTATGTCTCTCTACAGACCAGTCCTGATCACAATGTCATGTTCAATACATGACATCACCTTAGCCCCGCCCATTTCCGACAGGAAGTCACCTGTTTCTTCTGTTGTACGTTTACTTTTACTCTATTATTTATATGGATTTAATCCTGTGCAAACTGACATAAGATGATATGATGATGAACTCTGTCAATGCTGGCTACTGTCTGAACCGTGTGGGCGTGGCCAAATGGTGAATCGCCATATGCATACGATTGTCTCTAAATCACACATGGATCATCCGATTGGTGCCAAACTGGACATGTATGACCTTTGTTCACCTCTAAAGAGCCCAACAGCATTGAAATGTAATTTGACTTCACTGTGCCCCCTAGGTTATTCCATCAGCTAGGTCTCCTCACTATATCAGTTGATCTGCGAGAGATGTTGCGTGCTTCACCAGGGAGCGCTGCTGAAAACACAATACAGCTAATATCAACATAAGTCACCAGATAAAGCATCAATCCAGCTGTTCAGATACACATACATTCTTCCAAAACCTTAAACAACATCAAAGCAGCTTTAATTTTTATTATTACACTAACAATCACCTTACAGAGCCAGATTTCTTTTACCATTTGGCAATGGAAGTATTATCGGTTTTATGAGTGATGTTTTCACTGTGTAAAGTTGATATTTTTGCCCGTAGTTCCAACATATAGACCCTACAAGCACAGGAGCATAAGCATCTATTTGCCTCCAACCCTCTCCCTCCCAACGAGGATTTTGACCCATATTCTGCCTTGTCAGCTGTGTTTTTGTCTGTACCACTTTCTGAAGGAAACATTTGGCTTTTCAAACATTTAGAAATCTCTTGGCTGAAGGCAGCTAACTTTGCATGACAAGAGAGCCAATCGGAGCGGCAAGGCTAAACCGGCGTGGCGAACCATAAAACAAAACTAGTGGCTTGTAATTTATCATATCTATCACTGTCATTCCTAATAGAAAGTAAAATGCTTTTTATGAATATTTTTGTCCACAAGCTAAAAAAAAAAAAACTTTTCAAGAAGCAACTTTCTGACTATAATTATTTTATCTGGTAACATAAAATCTCATGAATAACATTTCTGTTTCTAATTGAACTTGAAGCTAACAACTAAAACAAGACATTGGTCAGTTTAAACACAGACCCACACACCTCTGTCTTTGTTTGTGGACATCTTCAGCTCCTCTATAAGCTGAGCGTACTTTCCCATCTCTCCTGTGTACTGCTCCACCTGCTCGCTCAGCATCTTGATCTGATTATCTCGCTCCTGGACGGCCTGGGGGGACATTCGCAGACATTTCTGAATAATGACAGTTGAGCGTCGGATGAAACAGGGTCGTAACTCGGCTCGCTGTGGGCGCTATGAGGCAACTTCTAAGACGAAAACAAGCAGAGACACGTGACGGATGGAACTTACACCACAGAGTTCGTATATGACCTGGGCCAGAGCAGCAACAGAGAAGGAAGGGAGGACAGGTGGATGAGAATAAAAAAATTAAAAAGAGGTAATGATGCAGGCAGAACAAGAAAAGAAGTCAAAAACTGGAAAATGGCATGTGGTTGGAGCAAACCGACATGTGCACAAACACAAAGCCTTCCATAGCAAACCTACCCGACGTCTTATAACCACCTAATTCTACATATTTTATACATACTACTTGGGGTGCTCTGATTGCAGTTTTCTGGCAGATCACTTATTTTAAAACACCTGACCTGCCAACTTCAATTTTGGCCAATACTGTAATTTCTTGTCTGAATAGTAAATATAACAACAAACTCACTTAGTTGCTAACAGTGGGGAGGCTATTGTTAATTGAACATGTCCAGATGTGACCTTTAGGTCAGGTTTGTCAGTCAAACTTTTGTCACAGAAGACTGATTTTCAGACCTTTCTGTAGGTAGAAAATATCAAAGCATAACCTCGGTTTTACATATAAGATTGTTGATCACCCTAAATCAAGGAACTCTGGCCCAATTTATTGGTACATCCCTAATATATATATAAATATTTTTTGTGCTTTTACTGTATACTTTTGTGAAGGTCATACCAAGGTCAGCATCTTCAAAAAAAATGGTGCCGGAACGAAAGGTGGATCCAGTGAAAAATAAAACTTTAAGAGATAGGTCAGATTTTCTGAATGGGGGTTCTCCTGAGATGTTCTGAGCATGTTATTTATAAATCAGAATCAGAACCTAACCCTGTGTTTCAGTTGCCTCCGAAGTCAGAGGAGTTGGGATTTCAACATGGCAACACCCACAGACACTCAGTCTGACGAATATCGTTTCAACTTTCCGTGAGCAAACAACATTTTTAATTTATTCAGTTTATAGTTGCAGAAGCCATCAGTAACATTGATTTACATGTAAAATAAACATGTTTACTACTGCTGATGCAAGGAGCGGCCATATTGAAACACGAAGTCGGTCTTACAAGTCGGGATTCCACACATTATCCCAGTGAGAAGTTCGACTTCGGAGGGCATCCCAGTCGATTTTTGGACTGGGAAGTCGTTATTTCCCAGTGTCAATGGAATGCAACATCAATTTGAAATGGTTGAACTACTCCTTTGTGATAAAACAGCTTCTGTTGTTGCACCACTGATGCCCACTAGGAACAGTTGGCTCATATGACAGAACAGTGACACAAGTGAAGGATAGTTTTTGAAAGCTGCAACTTGTCACTGTTATCAATTTACAAATTTTTTGGAGTTGTCTATTTATTCTGACTAAGGCAACCATGCAATTTGATGTGAGCATTGTGCTAGTTTGCAGAAATGCTTTTACCTTTACTTTCAAACTTTTTATGGAATGTATGGCAACCAATTGTTAGTACCAAATCTGATAAATGCTGATAAAAAACATTTTTAATTTTATTAAGAATAATCTAGATAAAATTCTATATATCTTACCATTTTCAAGCAGCTCTAACAAAATATGAGCTGTTATAAAGAACTATCTTCTGGAACATGCCACACTGTTAGAGGCGCCACATTGGTATTTTTGGACACACCTGCTGCAGGGCAATTATGTTGTTTTTGTCCATGTCCAGCTGGGCAGAGCGAAGCTTTTCCCTCAGCTCACGGATCATCTGCTGGTACACCAAAATTTCCTCATCCTTCCCAGACAGCACTTTCTGTGTGAGGAAAACATCTCGTCACCAGTGCAACAGGCTAATGTTTACTCAAGTACGAGAACAAAATACAATAAAATCACAAAAGACAGAAAATAAGCACTTATATTAAAAAAATAAACTATTTGTACATCTTTACACAAGTAAGGCAAATACAAAGAAAGCAACTTTGTTCTCAACAGCCAATAAACCATGTGATTTTTTTCATTTCATTTGACTTACTTACAACTGTCCGGTGTTTTTCCTGTGCTTCCATAGATCTAGTGGTGGAGAGATTTCACTAAACCACAGCTGACTTGATTGTTTGTTATAAATCAAGCAGACTAGAGAGACTGAACCCTCACAGGCTAGTGGTTCAAGCCTTTTTGTACCTGTTTCAGTGGAACAACGTACTGACGTGTTTATCTAGTAACCACAAGTTGCTGTGTTATGCTCAGGTGAAGCACGGCCAGTATTTAAAACACATAAAACACAAGCAAAATATTGACCTAACCTGTCAGCTAGCCTAAGTACTACACATGCAGGGTCATTTTAGGCTTTTTTTCTGTTACAAATTTTCTAACTGCACTGAATAATTTTGGGCTTAAAGGGGAAGTTTTATGTAAAGTAAACTAAAGTTAACAGTTACTCGTTTATGCTATAAAATGGCACTATGTGCCAGGAAAACACATAATACTGCCCCTTTAACTGGATTTATTTTGAATAATCTGACAAATCTGTGTGCATTAGAGAAAATCCAATACGGATAAGCAACTTCTGCACCCAGTTTTTAAAAATCACTGCGATGTTAACACATCAGTCTGGGGGAAAAGAATGGTTTGAATAAAATATCAAAAGCCCAAAATGAATGTCACTCATACCCCATGATGAGAGAATGTAAACCTCTGACCACAGCCGCATGAGTTAATGTAGTCAAAATGTTTCTCCAAAGGCAATGTAAGGGTTTCTGTAGAGTCAATTTTGTTAAGCATATCTGTACAAAAACAAAAGATGAAGAAGAATGAGCCTTGACATTATTGCCTATATTTGCCACTCACCTTCCACTCCTCTACTTTGGCATTGACAGCTGCCATGATTGGGTCATTTTCTTCAGTCATGCTTTGAATCTTCTCTGTCAGCTCTCTAACCTGCACGTAAAAACCCCCCACAAAGCCTTGCTTGAGTTTGGTGCATAGAAAAATTAGATTATCTACTTCAAAACAAACAGGACAGATCTAACACAGCAGCTTTCTTTGATAATATTACTCACACTCTTTGACCTTCCAAAAGAATGATAAATGATACCGCGTAACTCATCTCAGCATGGAAACATATTTTGCAAACCACCCACCGATTCAGGGTGGGATCAAAACACGGACATAAAAAAAACACACACACACACACGCAGCAGTAGAACGAGAGCGGGCTTTTACTTGAAGCTTCGTGTGATCCCTTTCTTTCCTGAGCTGGTCCATAATTGAGTCAGTCTGCTGCACAACGATTTTCATCTTGTTGTACTCATCTGTCATCTTCTCCATCTCTTTCACAGACTCCTCCAGGCTTCTCTGCAGCTGCACGTTTTGTGTCTTCAGGTGTGCGTTTTCATCCTCTGCTCGCTGTTGGATGCAAAATAACAACAATAAATTAGAACAATGAATGAATAACTCGACTTTTAACACATGTTGCGCACATTAAGAGCCGACAGCCATAAAAGAAGGAGTTGTAAAAGATGATTTGTTTAAAAAAATATAAAAAATCAATAGGATATGCTAATTTATCTCATTTAGTAAGTGAGGTTTCCGTGAACCTGGAGGTCATCCAGGCACTGGTAGAGCTGGCGGTTGGCCAGGCTGAGCTTCCTCTGAGTCTCGGCGCCGTCGTCTCTGGAGGTGAGCGGCTCCTTCTGCTCCAGCTCTCCACGGTAGAACTCCACATCCTGCTGGAGCTGCTCGTTCTGCCAAGGCACAAGAAAGGCAGGAAAGGCTTTCAGGAAGAACAACAACCAGACAAAAATGGTCGAAGCTACTGTTTTCTTTTTAGAAAATTGCTTTGGACTTTTCAGCTATTGTCAGTCACTGAACTTGGGGGCAATTTAGATGCGAACATCAAGGTGTTTGAAAAAGATACGTGATCACAACTAATCTATCATATGCTTTTTTGCCTTCTGTGAAGTGTGTTACTTTAACTGTCAATCAATCAATCAATCAATCAATCAATCAATCAATCACATTTTATTTGTATAGCACCTTTCAGCAACAAGGCACTTCAAAGTGCTTTACAATACAACTGTGTATTTTAACGATTGTTAAAAGATTGACAAAAACCAATTACTATATTTGGTGCATCTTTAATAGGAACAGTTCTAGAATTATGTCTTTCATATTAGCACCATGTTAGAGGAGCTATGTTGAATTTGCTCTGATTTGGTCTTTTTGCAGAAAAATTCTGAACAAATCATTCTTTTGGTCAGAATTCTTTTGTACGAGTCATTAAATGTTTGGACAATTGTTCCCTCTGGTGTTAGGAACAATTGTCAAAAACAAAAGACAATTGTTTTTGACAATTCCAAAGACTAAAAATCCACGTCACCGTGGACATAATATGTTGTTTTTGCAAAATAACACAAAAGCTCAAATAACACCTGAACTACGACCCCAAATCCCAAAGTTCAACGGCCACACCAATTTAAAATGTAAAAATTTGGTGTAAATTTAAAATAATAATAATAATAATAATAATTTTTTTAAAAAGTGGCAAAAGCAACTTTTTAAAGTTGGATTAGTTGAGTTCCAATTGAGTTGGATTAGCAGTGATTGCCAACAACTGATGATGTCATCCATTACATGTTACTGTGGAATATCGTCTTTACTCCCCAAAAACTGACCGGTTAGCATGTCATGACAGTCCTGAGACTGTCGTACAGCAACTGACTGTGTAACAACAATGAATAAGAATACTTTTGAACTGAATACGTGTGCTACATTAACAAACCCAGAATGGGCTATTTTGTTGTAAAGTGTGTAACAGAATCAAATTCTCTATTCTTAACCGTGATCTAATTTTACGTCACTACAGTTCCTACATTTCTTACCTTCTTCTTAGATTTTTTCAACTGTCCAATGGAAGAGAAACAGACAAAAGTAAGAACAAACGAAGAGGATTTGAAATCAGGCAGGAATGAGGGCAGGTGAGACCAGGTGAGGACAGAGGAGAATGAAAGGGAAAGATGGAGCTGATGTCTTCACAGCGGTTGCGTACCTCTCTTTTTAACTTTTTCACTTCGTCCTCAGTCTCCTCCAGTCGCACAATCAGCTAGGAAAAGGAAACACATAACAAAATGTGCAGATACATTTCTATCACATAATTCAACACAGTTAGCTTAGCTAGCAAGGCTATGTCTAATATGAGAAGTATTCACTGCAAGGAGCCTAAATGCTTAAAGCAAACAATGACTAATCTGATTACCTCCGAGGAAATTAAGATTTGCAATACAAAGTGTTTTTTTCTAAATAATTAATCCTTTGTTATTTGAATTTACTAAAACATAATCCACATACGGTTCATTAATAATCCCTGTAGCATATTTTTTAAAGACAAACCAAAAAATTCTGTATGGAAACTTTGGGTAACAGGACGGTTACCCAAAGACTCCTGCGGTGGTGTAAAACGTGCAGGTACTGTGGGTGGCACACTCATACCTCTTCATTGGTTTTCTTCTCCTTGCCCATGTCTTTCCTTAACTGGGTCAATTCCTTCTCCCATTGCTCCAGCTGGGCCTCGAGCTGCCGAATCTCATCCCTAAGAAAGCGGCTATCTGGCCCAGTGCCAAGCTGCTGAGACGTATGGATCGGAACCGAGACAGAGAAAAGAAGAAGAGGAAGAAAAAACAACCCCCACCTTAGTCTCTCATCACCTTCTTCTGTTTACAGAGCCAACGTGCAGATCAGATGTGATTCTTAAAGTCCTCAAACAAAGATTAATTTCTTTGCGAAAACAAACAGTGGGATTGCAAATTCTCCTAAAGCCAAAAAAATAATAATAATAGTAACTCGGTTTTAGTTCATTCAAAACAAGAAGTAAATGCTAAGACTGTGCATGGAATTAGCAGGTAATCTTCTTAGGTGCTCTCCTGCAGTGATCACAACAACCAATCTTGGTGTAGCCAAGATTACATTCTGTGATTGGCTGAAAGGTTTGGCCTTGATGACGGAAGTGAAGAGGCAGAAAATGTGGTTTCAGGTCAGACCCACGACAGAGGGGTCACCAGTGCCATCTGTAAGTATTCACACCCCTTTGGCTGTTTACATTTTGTCACCTTGAAAACCACAAACTCTGATGTGTTTCCCTGAATAGAGCAACCAGTTAATTCTTCATTGTGAAATTGAACGGAAATTAGTTAAAGAGACAGAAACTCAATTAAAAAAAAGAAAGAAAAAAAAAAGCTCTATAGAAAATTGCCTCGAGAGTCGAGACACATTTTTACTTAACGGACCGACACCGATTAGGGCTGGAAACAATTAATCAGATTGATTGTGATGAATCAATAATTGAAATAACCGTTATACAATTTAGCACTCTTTAAATGGAATATGCAGACTCAACAAATATAGTCAAAAAAAGATAATTTGCTAAAAGATCTGTGTGCTGTACAAAAAATACATACATTTTGCATAAAGATTATAAAAAACCCAAGTAGAATAGTTAAGCTTCATTCAGTTGAAATTATATGAAAAGCAAATCTCTTATTAAGCATATTACACTATGCAAACATTAATCGGTTAATCAAAATGACAGTCAACAGATTAGCCCTTCACTGTATTGATGTTAAGTCAAACAGAAAAGGCTGAGCTTTTCACATGTACAAATAATCAAATGCTCACTAAAGGAATAATATGTTGCTGTTTTTTAGGCAATAAAATATTTATTTTACTATTTAAAACAGCAATGTAACTGTTTCTTTTTGATGTATTTCTAATAGTGAATACATTAAACTTAAGTTGTTTAATGAAAAATCTGCAAAATGTGCCAATTTTTAAATAGACTAATGGTAAAAATATTTAACTAATCAAATAATTGTTAGTTGCAGCCCTAATACAGACATGTTAAAATGTGACTAACATCGGCATATACTGATGTTAATACCCAAATATTAACATCAGTATTGTGCATCTCTACCTGAAATACACAATTGCTCCACAGCCTTACCTTGCGCTCTTGTTCCAGCCTGGACACTTTTGCACGAAGTTCATTTTCTAGATAACAAATGGAGAAAGAAGAGAGAGAGAAAAAAAAGAACACTATGAACATGCTGTTTTCATAAAACATGTGTTTTTCCATCAAACGGCGCGTGCTTACGAACCGGTTTTGACGTGTTGTACACCGATATCATCGATGAAGCTTTCATGGAGCTTAACCTCGCGCTCTTTCATCTAACAGGTGGAGACAGAGACGAGACTGAAGAGCTCAAACCAACCAACATCCATCAAGTCTGTGTAACATCACAAGCAAGGACCATAAGCCCTGACAACTATCGCTAGAGGCACTATAAACTATGAGATTTTCTTCCTTCTTCAAAAATAAATCACGCCTGTGAGCTAGCGAGCAGATGTGCACAGGAGAGAGCAGAGTGTAGAAACAACAAAACCCGACACCTTTAGCAGGGCCTGACCCACTTGGAGGACACGGATAATGTTCTCCTTGGCTTTATCCTTCACGTCCCATTCTTTTGTCTGCATGGAAAACATGATTTAGTCTGGAAGATTTTCAACAGTGCAGTCACCTAAACTAATAATAACAGTGATGGAGTACATCTCTCGCAGTCAAAAACAGCGAGAGGTGAAACCAATATATATATATCTAAATGTATATCTATATATATATATATCTATATATAAATATATATAGAAAGTTGTAGATGCATAGACATTTTTTTCCTTCGAGTTATCAAAGCTCAGTAAAGATGCTCAGATTTTATTGCTGAGTGAGGACATCAGCTGCTGTGTCAAATGTAAGAACTATCCAGCAAGCGGCTCTGAAACTCCATAATGTTAAAAGAATAACAATATTTTTTTTTTTATAACAAAATCAAGACAACTTGATATACATGCACCATCTGTCACTCAAACTCAATCAGGCATAACATTATGACCATAACTCTGGGTGGTATGTGTCAACACAAGATTTCTCTGTGGAATATAGTCAGAACCATAACACGCTCCGGCCAGATTTCTTTAAGGAAACATGATTCACTACACCATAAAATCCCCAACATTGGGAAAAATAGCAGAAGAGCACCAGTTTCTAAAGGGGGATATTATGTATTTTCCATAACTATGCATTTGTTTATAGCACAAAACTATATTATCTCCAGATATTATGAAAATGTACATATTAAAAATAAATGTAAAGAAATTTGACTTCACGTGATGGCCGTATGCTGCCCTGAAATTTCCTCTGTCTCTTTAAGAAGCTCCTACCCTTTTAGACACCCCCCCTTCCGCATGTCATCACAACAATGCTTCTCCATTATGCCAATTACAACCAATTTTGGAGTGTTGAACTGGGAAGTAGCTGGTATGCTGAGCTCAGTAGAATGGCAGCTCCAGCAGGTGTTGGTCAATTGCTGCTACTGCTAGTCTGGAGGAGCTGTGTGGGGGAGGCACGGGGAAATATTTCCCTACGGCCAAAACTCCTTGCCATTTTTGGATTTTCAGGAGGTGGTCAGGTAACAGCGAGGGCACATAAATAGATTGTCGTCTATCGGCACGTTGTCTGTCAGACCGTTTTATATCAAACCATTGTATATCAGAGTATTGTCTATCGAATCATTATATCAGAGTGTTGTCTTTTGAATTATTGTCTACCAGACTGGACCACACGGGCCAGTCCTTGCTCTTTAGGCAAATCATGACCCTGGGTTAGCCATGACTCTGTCCGTTCACTACCATTCCTTCTTTTAACCCATTTTGATAGACATCAACAGGGTCTGTATGGCTTGAGGAAGGCATGTCTTACAGATTTTACTGTTGAACACTCTACTGCATTGATTAGTTATGATTTACCCTAATCCCCTGTCAACTTTGCTAGAATCTACATCTTGTGTTGGTGTCAGTGGAAGTCAAGAATCTATCCAACATCCAGAGAGTTTGAATATTGTGTGAAAACAGTTCGATACATTTACTCTACTGGATACATTAATAAAGTGATGATGATTTGATTCGACCATCACGAACAAAAACAGTCTTCAACTTTGGCTAAGTCATCGTCTTTTGGCTTTCATCAAACGCTCAAATTGTTACATTTGGCCATTTATCCACTTTGTAACACAAAGTGTGGAAAAAAAAAGTTCACTTGCTACCCAGTTTATCCCATGAACAGGTTTCATGATGAAGTCATAACTGCTGTTACTTCACTTATCAGTTGTCATAATGTTATGCCTGGTCTGGGCATGAATTCAATTCAATTCAAGTTATATAGACGCAAATGTTTTGTCCCTTACACGTTCCTGTTTTTTGTTAAACTTAAATGTTTCAGACCACTAAAGAAATTTTAAGATCAAACCATTCTGGCCTTATGTGAAAAAACACCATTCCTTAAAGTCAGGAATTAACTGTCAACTTACCTGGAATAGAAGAGTTTAACTTCACCAGCCACATTTATATGTGATTACTGTTAAATGTGTCAAATCAGCATATCACATCTATAGAACCTATTTGACAACACAAAGGAGGCCAAGACATCTCAGAAAAACAACACATCATGCCTCAATCTATGGAAAAACAGGAACAAATGAGAAATAAGTCATTGAAATCTATCAGTCTTTCCAAGTTGAAAAAACAATCTTGACCAAAGCGAAGACAAAGGCTTCTCATATTTATAAGAAAAAACCCCCCACTTAGATGAACCCAAAGATGTCTGGGAAAACTGTTCTGCATAATGAAGACACAAAGGCAGAACTTTGTGGGAGTAATGCATTCCATTATATCTGCTCTAAAACTAGAACAACACATCAGAAAAAGAGAATTATATTGAATTCATTCAGGCATGGTTGTGGCAGTGTGATGGTGAGGAACTTATTTGCTACTTCAGGACCTGGAGGGCTTGCCATTACTGATGGAAGCATGAATTCTGTTCTCTACCAGAGAGTCTTGAAAAATATGCATCAGTCTGTTATTTTCAGCCCAACCACATTTAGGTTAGGTAGCAGGACAGTGATCCAAAGCTTGGCAACAAGTCCATCCCTAAATGCACAAAGGAATGGAAACTTCTGGAGTAGCTTACTCAAAGTCTGGACTAAAATCAAATTGAGGTGCTTTGGAATGACCTTAAACAAGAGAGTTAATGCTCAAAAACTCTTCAATGTAAATAAAATAATTCAACAAAGAGAGCCAAAATACCTCCATAGCGATACAAATGACTCATTGCTGAGTTCCACAAACAATTGATAGCAGTTGTTGCCAAGGGCAACATAGTTTTTTTTTGGGAAACTTTTTGGTTTGTAAACGGTTGTTCATAATTGTTTAGGTTGCATCATTGCCCTCATTTTGTAAAAACTTTCCGACAGTTATGACGCGTGACTGTGGCAACAAAGTCTTCTTTTTTTAATTATTCTACAACCGGTAGCAGCTGATTAGCACCTTAAAATCTCTAATACCTGAGCTATGACAACCAATGATGAGGAGCGACAAAAGCAAATGAGGTGGATTAGCAGTGCTTGCCAACAACTAATGGTGTCATCCTGGACATATTAGACATGTCCAGGATGTCTAATCCTGGACATGTCTAGTGACTCCAGATTTGAGCCACTTTAAGATGGCAGCTCTCCATTGATATTGGGCCCACTCTGACTAGCAGTTAGCATTAGCCTCCATGGAAGCTAATCAGATGAAAACTTTAAGAGCGTTACCCATTACAGGCAAGACGATGTTTGTTCATAACTTTCCCACAGATTTCAGATTTCGTCTCAGGATTTGACTGACTGTTACCAGAGATCCTTCCTACCCCCAGAATCACATCCACAACCCTTTGAAGATACTTAGATGATCTACGTTGAGACAAAATTTTATTTCATTTCAGAAAACATAAGGTGCTTCTGAATTGAACGCTATAAGCAATTAGGACCTGGATGGAATAAATTTTTTAGAAGGAGCCAGGTTAGATTGGATTGCTTTCACCCTTATTAATCAGAACTATAATTTAAGGGCTTATTTTCAATTTCTGCTGCTTGGTGATCTGAAACATTTAAACGTAACAAACGTGCAAAAAAAAAAAAAAGAAAAGAAAAGAAAAAGAAAAAAGAAGAAGAAAACTGCGAGGACATATTTTTCAGTGCTTTGATTCCTCAAGCATGAGTTTTAAAATCAAGAAGGCAGAGAACACTGAGCATGTCAATATTATGTAAAATATAAACCATAAAGAATTACCGCAACAAAAATGTGGAAGACTTCATCCAGTTCGTCTTTTTCACATTCATCAAGAGTCTTTGGATCAATTTTCGACACTTTATCCCATATGAGACCAGACGGCGGCATTCTGAACCAGGGATGTTTTTAAAGACTCGGTTAATTAACGTAGTTAGTAAGCTTACTGCGACAGAGCGCCTCCACTTGATTATATCGTCAATAATACATTATTACGGTTTTCAGTGGCATCATATAGGGAAACAAAAACAACTCTACTCATTAAGAATGAACCGTACAGGATTTATATTTCAAAGACGTATTCGAAGCATTTAGTTGAATTCAGTATGGCATGTCAGACTTGACGGAAGCAAACCTGAGGTACACATGTAGGGTAGAGCAGCACAAACATTTATCCTGAAAGGTCCATGTTGTCAAGCTCTGGCTCTGCTGCTGCTGCTAGGTTACGGCTCACACAACAGCTACTTGAAAATAAAACAAACACGAACCGTGAGCTTTTGGCGGAAAGAAGGGAAAAAAAAGTAAGCGCAACCTCGTGGACAGCGCGAGCGTGTAACGTTAAAACAAGTCAAGGCATTTTAATGCGGTTCTGGTCGCGCGGATGCTTTAAAACTTCAAACAAACCGCTGACTCTCCCCACCCCACCCCACCCTAGCTCGGCTAATGTTTAACTTGCGCGCTCACCTCTGCACCGGAAGGGATAGCTGCGGTGCTTTTAAGCTAGTTGGTATAAATGAAATACTGTAAAACTCCGAGTCTTCTGTATCGTCCTGAGTTTTTATGATAAGTTTGACTGCAGCTCGTGTCTCTGCTTTTGCATTTCCTCGGTAAGGCAGAACTAAACTATTACACTTCCACCATTTCCAGTCTTTTTAAGAGTAGTAGCAACCTAATTAGCATTGCCCGCTAAAGTTGCTAACGCAACGGGACATTAGCGAACCTGACATTTTCACAATACTCGACACTTTGTGGTGTCACGTCTTTCAATAAATAATGACAGCGTCATTTTTCGTTTAATTAAGAAACGTGTTCTGTTAATGAGTGAGCTAAAGTGTCTGCTATTTTGTTGGGTTTGACAGCACAGGTGTGGTTTGATTACTGTTTGCACGAAAGACTTAATTTCCCTACAAGTTCTCGACACTGAGATGCAGTAAATCTGCCCTTGTTTTCGACATTATAATCCTCTAATAAGATCATAGCACATAGCAACATTAGTAAGGTAAAGTATTGTACTTCTGACATGCTAATAACTCAATATCCAGGAAACAGAGACAAGATTTCACAGTAAATATTGTCTCCGAGGTGACATGTAGGCAACTTTGGGATTTGGAATCATAGTTAAGGTATTATGTAAGCTTTTAAGATGCTAATCATCTTCATCTGGTTGTAAAAACAATGTATGTTTTTTTTTTTCTTTTTTTGCCAGTTACGCGTTATAGCAACTGTTCTAAAAACTAAAAAAGTAAATGCAAAAATCCTCCTAGCTCCACAACATCCACATAATTGTCAGAGAAAACAATGGTTCAAACAAAAGAATAAAAACAAAATAAAAATATGAGCAAGAGTCTTCATAGAACGTGCTTCCACAATCCTAGAATCAAGATACATAGTTTCTTTGTGGTTTGGTATTACTTGCTTATTAAGTATGTGTTATTAATTACCTCCAATATACTTGTATTTTATGTTTGTAAGAAGTTTAGTGTGGTAGAATAATTAATTATCCTAAAAAGTAAAACATTTTCTTTAAAGGTCTTACTTTTAAAACTTATGAGTAGATTTTGTTGTCTTGGAATTTGAAGTCAGCCAGTGTTGCGCCAAATAAAAACTCCTTGCTGTTCTTACATTTAATAATTTCAAACCTTCTCTGTTTGTTGGTTTGTTCTCTTGCACAGTGACCCATGACGGCTTGGGTCAGCTATGGCTGTCGTGTCATGGAAGGAGATGTTGCTTCTGACTGGGCTGGTGATGGGATGTTACTGGAACAGTCTGGCATGCGGCTTTGTGTTTGACGACGTCTCGGCTATCCTCGACAACAAGGACCTCCGGCCCTCCACGCCTCTGCGCAACCTGTTCCTCAACGACTTTTGGGGAACGCCGATGGCCGAGGCAAGTATCTGTTAAAGGTCTACCTCCAGCATACTTGAATGTTGGTTCATTTATCGAACTCTGCATCCCTTTGCGGCATCATATTTTGGTTAAATTTCAGTTTTGAATCGTAAAATGTCTACAGGAGAGGAGCCACAAGTCTTACAGACCACTGACAGTGCTCACGTTCCGACTCAACTACCGCTTCAGTGAACTCAGTGCGGCTTCCTATCACCTGCTCAACATCGTTCTGCACGGAGTCGTCTGCATGCTTTTCCTGCGGGTTTGCCGACTGTTCCTGGACAAGACTTTTAGCTTGCTGGCTGCGCTGCTGTTTGCCGTGCATCCCATCCACACGGAGGCCGTAAGTTTGGATTGTGTTTAGTGGGGAATTTAAAAAAATGCACTGTTGGATATTGAAGAAACCAGCTTTGGGGATTCTGACATCAGCTTACTTAGAAGTCTGGGTATCGTTTTTGAAATGCCTGAAAATAGTCAGTTGGACATATGGACTAATCTTGTGACCAAATATAACTTTTTATATTTTATGCTGGACGATAAATTGTCCCAGAAAGTATTGCCATAAATTTTAATATAGTCATTTTGAGACCATTTTCAACTAATATAATAACAATGGCATATTACAGTTTCAGTATGTAACTTTAATAGAAAAAATATTTTGTTGCACATTTGCTGAAACTGTCACTATGTCGTGACTGTATAATATGAGACAGATAATCTGTGAAAAAAATCTAGTTCCTCTTCCTTCTCCCAGTGTTAACTTGGGAACAACCAATCAGAGGCAGGAGGAGGGTCTTAGCGCTGTCAATCATGACAATTTGCATGCTGTTCATTTCCCCGTCAACAGAGCCTGTTGTGAATTCTAAGGCTAGTTAGCATGGCCACCCATGATGGCGGATAAATGGTTTTCCTGTAATGATGAGTCGTTTCGCCACCATCAACACATTTAGCAGCACATTCACAAAGTTGATTGACAGCGCTAAGACCCTCCTCGTGGCTCTGATTGGTTGTTTTTCTCAGGAGCGGTGCATTTATTCAGGCGGCAATAGCAGCACAGCGAGGAATCAGAGGAGATCGATATTTTCACAGATCATCTGACTCATATTAAACACACACAACATGGCGACAGTTTTAACAAATACGTAAAACAAAAAAAATTATATAATTATATACTGCAGCTTTAATGCAAGTAGACCACTCAAAGATAAAAATAAACTTAATGTCTAAAGAATATTTAACACTAGAACTGAAAAATATTTAAAATATACAAAAAAAAAAAAAAACACAATTAAGATGGATTATGAAGTTTATAACAAAAAAATATTAATCATTATTAATATAATGATTAATATATTAGACTGTTGAATAATTAAGTAAAATTGGCAGTTAGGACTGTTGTATAAAATAAGTGAAGCTAACTACTTGGTACTGGATGTCAAATGCTTTTCAAAATGCTGGCTTTTCAATGATATTAAAGCAGAGCATCTCTTTCATGATTGTTGTTTAATTTACCATGAAATTAATTGATTTATTGCTTATTGTGACAGGTCTAAATGGGAAAAAGAAATTAGATTTTGAGCCAAATAAATTACATAGTCTATTCAAAAAACTGGAAGAATTAGCCAAAGATTCATAGGGAAGTTGTGAGAAACAAAAAGCCCGGACCAATAAGTTTTCAAAAATTAAAGGATCTATGTGCTTTGAATAATTGGGATTTCTATAGCTACCTCCAGTTGTGGCATTATCTATATCAGGAAATAAAGAACTATTTTTTGGATACTGGATATCTCCCAGTGAAAGTTAATTAAAATAATGATAGAAGTACAGATGAGTCAAAAAGTTATCTCCAAATTTTTACACGCCCTTACAAATAAGGGCGTGGTGTTGTGTTTGCTCCCTTGTATGAGAGGGTGTAAACACCACAGATTACTTAAGGGAGAAAAGGGAGAAGGAAGCAAATATTGTGATCTTAAGGGAGGACTGGGAAGAAATAAACAGATTACAATGTGAAACCACCAACTCCATGATATGGAGAGAGCACGGATGGAAGAATGAGTCAAGATTCTTTGCAACACCCACACAAAGGGAATTCACAGACGCAAAATGTTGGAGCAGAAAAAGTGAATCACTGTCATATCTTTTTGGGAATGTCCAATTGTTAAAACAACACTGGGATGAGATAAAAACGGGCCTTGACTACATAGTGAAAACAAATATCCTGATTACTTTTGAAACTACTTATTCAAGAAAAACTTTAAAAGGTTAATTGGTTTCTCTAAAATTCTCCTAAGGTCTGATTGTGTGTGTGCGTGGTTGTTTGTCCTGTCTGTCTCTGTGTTGCCCTGCGTTATACTGGTGACCTGTCCAGGGTGTACCCCGCCTCTACGTTCGCTGGAGATAGACACCAGAGTAATTATGCTCTGAATATCTTGTTCTTTGAGCAAATGGCCTATTTTTGATCTCGTATGCTCCAGTTAACTATTAGTCAATTACTAAATTTGAGAATGATATTTCAATTGTTGAATGAATTGTTTCAGCCCTAGTTTAAAATAAATGTAATTTGTTTACACTGTCTTTTCCTTTTGTCAGTCCCATAATTTGAACAAGAATCTCTGGACCGTTTGATTAGAAAAATTGTTTTCTAAAATAAATATCAATTCGGAATCGAATTGTGACCTTAAATATCGGAATTGATTCTCTAGACACTGAAAGATTCGCTCTCTACTGTTCAGTTATTGAACCATGCCACCCACTTCACTGTGGTGGGCACTGTTTTGCTTTTTGTTTCTTGCTTTTTTTTACCCATATTTTCTAATACAGCACCAGCTACCACACCTGTTGTTGAACTGGATGTCCTCTCCCCCCCCGTCGCACATCCCACCGCTCGGCCCCGAAACTTCTTTCCGGCCTGTTCCAATCCGCGCAGCGCCTCAGACATCTTGAATGGAAACAATTTGCCTCACAAATGAGACCTCAACGTTGCTCCAATGGATGTCCTTTGCGTTATCGCCGTCTGGAATCTCTTTCTGAACGGATCATTTGTTTTGCTGCAACGTTCCAAGTACTGAAGGTCCCTTCACGATAACTGCGCACAAAGAGGCCTTGTCCTGCCTCCTCACTTTTCTCTGCTGATGACTTTTTGAATGGAGGTTTTTTTTTTTCCTGAATCTCCCAAGAATCTTCAAATCCAAATTGTTTTGGTGTTCTCCTTAAAATCTCCAAAAGTAGCTTTAGGGCGAAGCCTGCAATTGAAAAACAGTTTGCAGAGGCTCACTCAGAAGAGGGGGAAATTGGGTCTGGGTAATTCTGTGTAATTGAGCTAACCATGTTCAACTTGTCTTCTGTTCAGCTGGGTTAGCTTTGATGAACTGATTAGATATATGAGAAGTTGGATGGCATCCAACTTCTTCCTAGAAGTTGGATGCCTCTGCTTATTTTTCTTCTTCTTCTTTCCTTCTTTTGCTAATTGACAAATAGGTCAGTCCTGTGAACAGAGCATGTGCTCCGTTTGAATGTTGACGCTAATCCTTTTAGTCAGAGGCCGCAGCCCTCGCCTTAATGCCCGTACGTGTGTGTTCTTAAGGGCTGCGGACCGCAAAATAATAGGCTCTTAATTTGCAAAGCTCTTTTTGGAATCACGTGTGGAACCTTATGAGAGGTTTTAGGGCTGGGCTGGTTTGGAATGAAATAAGGCTTCAGGATGGAACGGAGAATGTTGTTTCTTCCACACGAGGGCAGTCATCATTTACCCAAGTGACAGACGTTGCTGTCAGAGAGGCTCTTTTAAAAGACGAACTATTTCTGCTGAGGTGATTTACCTGAGTGCTTTTGTTTCTACAGCTGGATTGAACGGCTCAGATCAGCGGTACTCCGGCTGCCCGCTGTTGTAGATAACTCTGTTTCTCAACGCTCCCGAAGACGCAGTGTTATTCCGTGTATTAGGTATCCTGCTGTGGAATGTGTCACCTCACTTCTGTCAAGGAGTTTCAGGATTTATTTCTAAATGACTTGTTATGACACCTGGGAGTCGTGGCAAATCATTTTTCACTCTTAAGTTAAACAGAATTCAACTTCCCAGAGAAAAGCCTTTTAGCAGCAAATGCAGCAATTCTGTGTGAGGCTCCTTTGCTTGGTAATTAGTGTGGTTTGCAGGAGGTGTGCAGAAAAAAAATCTTAATTCTGCTCTCAGGATCTTATCAAATAAATCCTCCGGATCAGAGCCAGCATTTTTTCTTTATGGCTTTAGTGTTTTTCAGTCAGTGGCTGAAATTTAGAGGCATACATGCCTCTAATAAAATGTATGTTTCTGTGTTATGCAACATCTGGATTCAACCATAAGACGTTAGTTCGAAGCAGTCTTCTCTTTATGCGCACAGCATAAGGGTAACATTTGCTCACCGTCTTCCACCACCTCCATCTCGACACACTTCAGAACTGCAGAGAGAATAAAACCCACCGTCCTGAGAAAGTTTGCAATCGATTGTTAAATTATACTCACTCCTTATTAACTGTTATAGATTTTGTCATGTTAAAACTAGAGAGGCACCAATATAAAAATTTGTGGGGATGTAATGCTACAACTAACAATTACTTTAGAAATCGTTTTTTCTGATGATTTATCGATTAATCGGATGAAGAAAAATGCCACATTCTGCAGATTTTTCATTTAACCATTAAAGCCTTTTTTATATATTAGGAATATACTATATTAGTATAAACTAATTATTAAAATCTTTTTAAATAGGAAAAGAAACGCTTTATTGCGTAAGAGGGAATAACATAACGTTTCGTTAGTAAATTTGAACCACGTGAAGCTAAAACTATGTCAGTTGAGGAGTTTTGGCTTAAAACATATACACAGACAAAAGTGTTTTTAACTTGAATGCAAAATATTTATATATTTTTGTGAATGTTTTGCTTATTTACTGCTCTGACTTTGTTTTTTCACCAAATGAAGTCTGTATTCTCTAATTAATGATTAATGTCTGAGGTGTCAACAATAATACAATTCCATGTTTTGGTGTTGTGCTGCTTTCCCAAAAATCAAGCAATAAACTGAGCTCCAGATTTTCTCCTCGGTTGTGTGTTAAGTCAAAAAAAAGCTTTGAAAGCTTTTTGGCCCTTTGTGTTTGGGGCTGATAATATGGATGTTGAAGTTTCCAACAATAATTAAATAGTCATAATCAATGCATATCGCAGGTAGAAGATCACTAAATTCAATGAAAAAATTGGCCATATCTTTTGGGAGTTTATATAGGGTTAAAAGCAGAACTTGTGGTTTTTACCTCGATACCCAGATATTCATATTTTTATAAAAATGTTGTTTTAACAACCTACATCTCAGTGGTCTCAAACACCCCATTCCTGTAGCTCCTAGGCTGTTGCTGAACTATGGATATTAAGATTCTTGTTCATAAAACGCCTTTTCCTTTTTATTCAGGTGACTGGTGTTGTTGGTAGAGCGGAGCTCCTTTCTTCAATTTTTCTCTTGGCTGCTTTCCTGGCATACACAAAATCAACTAGTACACACCACTCCATTGGTAAGTAATATGGACAGAAAATTCTTTAATGTTTCCTGATTAAATTTTTTTAAAGAAATTTCTGTGAACTTTCTATGTTTTTCTTTCAAAAACCAAAAGAGATTATCCTTTTTGATGATTTAACACATTTTTCTATCTAGCAAAGATAACTAGACTAAAGACAAAAAAACCCACTTTGTATTTATGTACCACATAAACACAGACATTTCTCAAATCCCCATTTTTGTTGAAGTTTTCATATTTTTTTGTAAATTACCGTAGTGGTCATTTTAATAAGGAGCTATCCAAATCAACCTTACCTTTTGTGAAAATGTAAAATTTCACTTGGCCAATACAAATCCTTTTCTCCTTTTTTGGAGCCAATCAGAGGTGGACATCCTGATGTGTTTTGGATGTTGGTCTGGGTTCTCGTCTTATCTGCTGATTTATTTGTTGATGTGAGAAAGATCTGTATTTTTTCCATTTGTGTTGAACGGCTCTCACTTGTCTTTGCATTAATGGTTTTGGCAACCAGGCTAATTGATGCCAGTGAATTTGTTCATCATCTGTTCTTGTATTGTTATAGACTGGTACCATTTTGAGATCTTTTAGCCTACTTTATGATGTAAGACAGGTTCTGTTTTGTGTTTTTGTGATTCTACAGGTCTCTCAGCAATCACGAAGGAACGTAGCTTTTTGAGTTTAATTCAGTTTTCCTAAAAATTCATCCAATGGTAATTAATTCCTGGTTTTAAATGTGTGAAAGGTACTGTTTCACATAAGGATCAAAAATGCTTTTTGTATTTGCTCAGTTTATTCTTGTCTTGTGTTAAAATTTGTTTGATGATTGGAAACATTGAAGTGAAATAACATACAAATACATTATGTCCACATTGTATATCCTTTTTATTATTGATAAATTTGTGAAATAACTAAAACTTTGCTTGACTTGTTTGTCTTTTAATTTAAATAGCAAGGGTTCATTCAATAAATCTATATAGCATAAAAGTCATAAAATGGTGATAAGAAAGAATCAACAAAGTCCAACATACGAAGGTCTTGGGATTTCATGCTGGGTTTCTCAGTACGTTTGGAAAAGTTGTCACTTATTTTTATATTCCAGAGAGAGAAAAAATTAAATTCTTGTTTTATCTGCCATTTTAATATCTTGATTTTAAATTCTTGGCATGGCTTTATTGAGACCACATGTTTCTATTCTATTCTATGTTTGCTATTGCCGAGAACCCACCCGACACTTCATGGGTGGAATGGATGGACGCGGCATGATAATTCGACCACTCATCACAATGTTTGTGGTTCCTACCGCAGGGTCTCCATATTCTACAGAATCTTTCTACATAATAGCAAACCCCAAATCGCTCGCATTAACAGGTGCCTTTAGGGGAAGTTGCTGGCTTTGTAAGCTCTGATTTTCCTTGTTTTATAAACTTTCCAGTGAAATGTTAGGTTTTTCCTAAAAAATGCCCCCGTTTTATTGCTTATGTTCGCCTACATTTCAAGTCAACCCGTATTTGACAACATGTCGTGCTAAAGAAGAGATAAACCAAATTAAACTGGTGATTACTTGTTATGTCATTGGTGAGATAAATGTATAAAATAAAGTGAGTTGATATACACATATACGATATATGTACTGTATGTATATATATAGATATATATATATATATACATATATATATAGATATATATAGATAGATATATCTATATATATATAGATATATATATCTTAACATCTATATATATGTATATATCTTATATATAAAAACTTAACAAAATGCATCATTGAAAAAAGAAAGTTGTTTCTAAAAGTGAGGGAGTAACAAAATTCAGGTCGAGTCTTCAGAAATGTGGCTGTACATATATATATATATATATATATACATATATATATATATATATATATATATATATATATATGACCTGGGCCTATTTTTTTTTCCATTGTTCAGGTCTGGAGGCTACATCAGTGTTCTATTACTGGGGTCATGGATGAAATGTACTCAAGAACCAGGATTATCTAGGCAGGCCAGGCTTTGTTTCTGAAATTTGCTCATTTTCCCCTCAATATTTATCAGTCCTTTATCAACATGTTTTTAGTTTTATTTTAACTGTGCCATTGGATAGCCTTACAATACGATGTATGTAAGAATATTTTGTTTTCTCAAATCTCCATTTTTGCTGAAGTTTTTATAAATAACTTTTTAGTGGTATAGAGCAGAGTTTTTGTGTAGTACACTTAAAGATGTATTAGCTTTCCCAGATGTTCAGCGATGTGTAGAATAGGCCTGAGATGGCATTGGAAGACTTCCTCTGCCAAAATGATCACCTTCAAGTTCGCCTCCAATTAGCAGGTTTTCCATATGAGCAAGTCGGATTCTTTCTGAAAAAACAAAGAAACAAACAAACAAAAAAAAGACAAAGAAAGTTTTATGGTCAATCACGGCAAAGATTCCAGCAATAAAAGACTCAAATTATGGCAAAATATTTCCAGCAGTTGTGGAACAATCAGTTATTTGGTTTATGGGGAAATCACTTTTTCACTCAGGAAAAGCCGTGGAGGTTTGTTCACTTCAAGTTAAACATTGCGTTTTGTCTAATTACTCTATATATGTTTGATGACCTGAAACAATTACAGGTTTTTCCTGACCACTGTGTGTAAACTTCTGACTGGAACTGGCTATCGGGTACCAACGCTGAGCAATTATCTTAAAGGTCACTTTACAGAAACCGGATACGAAAGCTATTCACTTCTTGGTTTATTTAAAGAAAAGAAATTCAGACACCAAATTTTATATACAGTTAAGTGACCTCATTGTCTCAAATGTTCTTTCATTCCTGTTTTTTTCTCCAGTGTGGCCCCCCATTGCTCTGACTGTAGTTCTGGTGGCCGCAGCAACACTGTGCAAGGAGCAGGGGATCACCGTGGTCGGCATCTGCTGTGTCTATGAAGTGTTCGTTGCACAAGGGGTAGGGCTCTGTAGATGCCTTGGTCTTGTTCATTACAGCTGATCGCATACAGAATGTTTGCGATCAACTCTTGGAGCACAAAGAGCCTTTCTTAGATAAACATGAGGAATTTGTGGAAAAGAAAAAAACAAATTTTCTGTCTCAGACCAGTATAACTGTTCTCAGCGTTCCACTTCTAGTAGGATAGTTTGCTGCTAAGTTCCTTCAGGGCAGTGCGTAAAAGATGAATGTTGTTAAGAGAGGTTTACGTTTCTAAATTACTAGCTAGAATCCTTTTTATTGTTGAAGGATTGTAAAACAAGAAAAAGGTTAAACCATCTTTTACCTCTCTTGGGACCTTCAGAACATTCATACATGCAGATATTGTAATAAATGCTGTATGTGGTATGAAAAGGGGCACTCTTATGTAAAATTGACTTGTTTGAGCACTACATTGTGTCATAATGTTATTTTCTCATTAAAAATATACCTGGAGTGTTGCCTTGGTTCTTTCATGCATGTATGGGAAATCCTCTTATTCTCCCATGGCAACCATTTATCTGTGCAAAACTCCTTGGTGGACCTATCACCGCCTTTGATACGAAGCTCCTCCTCTGAGCTGCAGTTTCCAAATTTCCAAACTTCCGCCTCACAGAGCAGCACTCCACAAGTCTCGCAGTCAGCTTCTTCGGACTAGCCAGCAGCAAATAGCAAACATCTGGTGGAACTGAGCTGAGCTGCTTTTCAAAGTAACAGCGGTTACAAAACGTTGTCAAAGAGTTAATAGAGGAGCCTTGTTGTGATGACTTCCTGAAGGCGGAGTTTCAGAAAGAGCAGGAGTTTTTAAAGAGACAGAGGCGTTAAATTACAAAGTCAAATTTCTTTTAAGTCATACTTGATATACATATAAGGTGTTTTTATAACTACTGAAGGTAACATAGATGTATGATTGTGTGATGAAATGGCAGTATGTGCCTGTAAAACACAGAACACTGCCCCTTTATAGTGTAAAAACATAACCCAAACAAATTTTGAAAAATTCCAATGTGGGCAGTGCCAGTTGGTCAGGACGACCAACTTAGCCAATTAGCAACTTTGTCACTATATTTAATGACTTTTCTTTTTTTTTTTTAGAGCCCTCATTGACTATTTGTCAAAATGAGCGACAAGCAGCAAATCTATCGACCTTTTTACGTGTTATTTTATGTGTTATTGAATAGACTGCAGTAACTGCACCAGTGCAGTAACTGGTCTGAACGAGCAGTGAGTGCTGTCCTGAGCCACTTCCTATGCATTGTAGCATTATCTTAGGAAGTTTACATGAAAATGTCACAATTTGCACTGTAACAAAATATAACACACCTGTAAGGTTCAATTTACAGTTTTATCTACAAGAAAAAGTTGACTTGGTGTTTAATTGCTCTTTAAAATGACTTTGAAGTTGACTTGACTCCTGTTATTTCTTCCCTTTTCCCTTCATAGTTTACTTTGCCCATGATGCTGGACACTGTGCGGCAAGTCCTGCAGGGTAAGGACGGTTTCCCGTACGCGGTCCTGCAGACTCTGCTGAAGCTCATCGTCCTCGTCATCAGCACCCTGCTGCTCGTCATCGTCAGGGTCCAGGTCATCCAGTCCCAGTTGCCTGTCTTCACGAGGTAGGCTGACCTCATAACCACATGCAAAGAGTCAGGAAATGATTAACTTTATGTGACTTTGTTACACCTTAGTCAAACTTTTAGGAGAGTGAATAAATTATAAATTTCAAAGAGTTAATGATAGTGTAATAAAGTGTAAACCACTATTTGCTTGCTAATGGATTTCAGCATTATGCAAACACATTTCACTGATGTGGTTCATTATTTAATTCCGACTGCAATATGGTTTACAGAAGGTTTCTGTTTATTTCAATAAATAGACCATCTCCCGTGGTTTCTGAGTATTTCATTAATGCATGTGGCTAATGGGCCTGTGTTTTTATTGTATTTTCTAATTATTTTTTATTTCTTTTTTCCCCCATCTGTTTTTTTGTACCTGCATGGTTGTAATCAGGGTTGCATTAGGAATCTGCCTATCATTAAATATCCCATTCATATTTTATGATCCACTGACCTTTTTCCACTTTAAGAACTTTTTTATAGCATCCTAAACAATGTCTCTGTCGTAATCTATTAAAACCAATAGTGACTTTTGGCAGTTTATATAAAATATTTCCTGCTTCAAGTTATGTCACCTGGCAGCGGTGACAGATAAAAGAGTGATCTTCAACCTTCTAGATCTCTGCGTATTTTCTGAAGTCACCATTTAGCATACTGAAAACATGTTTTTAGTGAGGAAATATGTTATATTTAGCCTATGAAACAGCTGACTGTACTCAGCAGGTGGGGATGGATTCTGCTCTATTCTCTGGACAGACAGAGAAAACTCTTAGAAAAGGGCTGGGTGTAAAATGTTTTTATTTTTGCTTCTTTTTTTAGTCGATTTATTTTCTCCCTTTCTTGAAAATAAATTTCAAATGAAAATATTTTCCAAAGCTTGCTTTTTATGATTTTTAGTCATACCTTCTTTGTGTTGACCTGAATTTTAAGTCCAAATAAAGACAAGCTGTGAAACATGCTTGTAAAACAACATGGTAGGCTCTCGGCGGGCAAACATCACTCTGAACTATTTAAACCCAGGGAGTGCAATGATTGAAAAAGAAATTCAGCTTTTCCAAAAATGAAATCCTCATAAACAGAAAATTTAATTAATCGATAAATCGATTTATTGCTCAGATCAAATCTGGTCTCCGTAGCGCTTTCTTTTGCATCTTAATAAAAAATGGCTTTGAACTGTATGAGCAATATGATGGCAAATTTCGTATACTCTTAAGCCATAACTTGTTAAAACTTCTGTAAATCTTTTATACCGTTAACTAGCCCATGAATGATAAACCTGCACAAAATCAACTGTAGGATCCAGGGTTCTCTTGAGTATATCCACAGCCATCCAACATACTGTGGATGGCTGTGGATCAGCCATCCACAGTATGTGGATGAAACTGCATTTCATTTCAATGCAGTTGAAATGAAAGCTGCATTTCAACTTTGGGTTTGAAAAAATATCAACAGTGCATTGATCCAGAAAGTACATCTGCATACACTCCCTTGTAAAAGTGTTTTACAATCATGCTCCTTGTGGCCTTCGGGGCAGACCGCCCAGCATGTTTCAGCTGTGTAAGTACGCCAAGACACCTGATTCAACAGCTTATCGTCAAGTTCTACAGAAGCCCGTTAATAATCCACCAATTTAAAGCAGGTGCACTCAAGCAGGGAAACATTTAAATGCTGTACACCAGTGAATCTTGGGGATTAGGATGGTGAAATCCTTTAGTGCAATACAAGCTCCTCAACCGTCTCTGTTAGGCTCCTAAATAAAAATCGTGTTTGAGAGTGTGTGCATTATAACAGTTTGCATATTATTGTTAACATCTGAAAATTTCACGCATGCGCACAATGGTGGAGGGCTGAAAGACAATTCTTTTTACTTGCCATCCAAAGCCGCGCCACCATAGTAGAACAGTTCCGCTAACAAAATGACACCTGGATATATAGGTATTATGAATTTAATGCCTATAAAATTAAATTCATAATACCTATTATGCATTATTTTTCCTTTTTCAGCGAAGGAAAAATAATGCAGAAAAAACATTGGACCACTCAAAACCACTTGTTTTCTCCTCACTCTGTGTCAGCGATGCTATACATAGATTTGTTGCAATAGCGATTGATTCACAACAGCTCCACTAATATGTCAGGATTCGACATAAAAAAACAGGCAAACATTTCCCCACAAAGAACAGAACATTCTTTGCATTATGTTTTCAAGCTTTATGTTTATTTTGCAATTATTAATAAGTAACTTTTAAATACAGTGGTGGTTGATTAGCTAATTTACACACCTACTCTACTGAGGTGACACACCAAATGTCAGGGAGTTGGTGTGTGGATTGAAATTTTATTTAAAACTGAACTGAAACGCACCAAATTTCATATCACATCTGCATATGAAGTTTGTCAAAGTCAAGCTAGCATATCTGAGCTACTTCTTTCTACCTCACCGTCACTTTTTCATTTAAATACTGTGGACATTTAAGATGTAGCGTGTCATGTTGGCAACTTGACAACTAAAACCAATGGTAGTCATCGTCAGAGAGCAGCTTCTTTCAGCAGTGAGCTGGAGGGCAGGATTTTGCGTGCATGACGTCACTTTGCAAAATGTCCATATTATTTCCGTATTGTGCAAAAAGTCATCTAGTTCTCATTCTGCTTGTTTGTGTAAAAGAAGACATTAGATTGTGAAGGATTTGAAATTGTTGCAGAACTTTTAAAATCAATAACCCTGACATCATCTATTATAAAGACATTATAGTTTGTTTTCCTCCTTTAATTTAACTAAAAACTTTTATGAAGCTGGGATAAAAGGATTACTGGTTTTAAAGATTACCAGGGTTTTTGTTATTATCAGGTCTGTGAAGCATTGTCATAGGGATATTTACCAAAGAACACAAAGAATTACATGCAGCTGAACCTTGGACTTAGTACAAGAAGACTTTTTGAAAGTGGTTGGCCCTCACTACATCCAGCAGGAACCTACTAGAGCAGACCATTCCACTAGCTGCCTAGAGTTACAGACTTATATCTTTTGTAAACGAGTTACCTGCTTCACTTCTACTCCACCCACTGGATCTATATTAGCTAGTTACTAATTTAAAGCCAGTTTAGAGGCATACACTGAAGAGGGTTGCCAGACTGTTTCCAGTATCTAAGTAGGAAGGCCGCATTTGTGCTGTGGTAAAATTAAGTTCTACTATGAATTCAAATTTATCTGTCTAAGGTGCATTAAAGTTAGGGTCCAACTCCACAGCCCTGAGTGTCTGTAGTGTATTAAAGCTAAGGTGCAGGATGCGGTCACTGCATGTTGCATAGTAGCCTTGTCATGTATATGAAAATAGTTTAATCTTTTAAAAATAGCCCCAGGAAATCCTGCAGCATTTGTCGCCTGTTAATTATGGACTCATGCCATTCACTGTGGCATGAGTAAGATAATTTAACTTATGAAAGTTTATAAGCCAATCCCACACACAATCAAAATCAATTAGTCCCATAATCCATCAAAACGAAGTCGAAAGATCTTTTTCTTTCTCCTTCACACTGAACAATTCTTCTTCTGCCTTCAAAGACGCAGAGCAGATTGCTGCATTCTGCTTTTATTTAGGATAATCCAGGATAAAAACATTTCAATGAAGAATTATGAGATAAATCAACAGGAGTGAGTAATTGAAGCAATAAAGGAATAACATTAAAAATAATAAAAAACAATATGCTGGTCCAATACCAGATCATTTCACCCCCAATCCAATTGCCTGATAACCTCTAGTTCCAAAACCAGAGTACTAATGTCAAATTAGCTGCCCTGCAGTCCTTGACTGTTATAAAATATCTTCAGAGGAAGAAATTACACACAGTTGTGCCTTCAAAATGCAAAATGTCTCATTTATTTGTAAGATTTACAATATACAGTATGTCACAAAGTTCCTCTCTTTCTCAAATGGTGCATTGGTTTAGAATCTAGCGCCAAATCACAAACATTAATGAGTCACATTTTATTTACTTTCTATCACCACAGATTGGTTTGACAACCTGAGGAATGGAAGACAGTTGTCGTCTGTAACGTAAACATTTGATTGGCGGAGTGATATCAGCACGAACTGTGTGAATACAACAAAACAACATTCTCCAATACTCCAAATGGATTACATTTATTATTGTTGAAGGCTATTTGCTAAACCAACTTTGCTGAAGAAATACACAAACATCAAAGATACCACATTGCTTCTTTCCACAACTCTAGGCTGAAAGGAGAAATTGTATGTCTAAACTATAAAATTTTTATCCAAAGTTTATAGGTCGCTTTGAAGGCTAATGAAAGAACTTTGCGATTTAGATTTGACTTCATCTTTATTTGAATCTAGGATGGGAAAGGTCTGGAAAAAAGGGAGAAAGGACGAATGATATGTTTCGGACAACCTTGATAAGCAACTCTGATACGGACCAACAAAGTAAACTCTGGTTTGTCTACAAACCTAGGTTGAAGTGAAGTTCGAGTTGAAGTACGGTTCGAATGCATATGTGGATGCCAAGTGGACCGGAGACAGCTCTATAAACAGGACTGTATCAATTAGCACTTCAGAGAGAAATAGCTTGTAATCTTTTCCCAAAGATAAGAGAAATCCTACAACCACTAAAATCTGATCCTCTGGTTGTAATCCTAAAGATGACTCCAGATTGTCTGCTAGAATATCTGCCACAGAGCCATAACAGTTTGTCCTGCATACATAGCTTATTGTCTGCTGGGTGCCGATCAGGGTTTACGGCAGGAGTTCTATAAATCAAGTTCAGACTACGACCCATGTCAGGCTTGAGATTTTTTACTGACACAGCAAGAAAAGACTGATCAGGATTTATGATTGTGGAGATATCCCAAAGACAAAACACATCCTAAACGCTATATTTACTCTGCTTTGAGTGAAGTTTTCAAATATTTCCAGAATAGCTGTCTTATCTAGATAGCATAGAAATCATTTTACATACAGGCTTTAACAGTTATTTTTTTAAAGTTACCTACAAGAAACTGAACCTTCTCTTGCAAAATCCGGAAGGTCTTTGAAAGCGTTCCTTGGTCTAAGCTGCTTTTTTGCCTATTTTCACTCTTCTATTCTTAAATAGGACTATCGCAACATATTGTGTTGTATGTTTGAAATAAAATGTCAGGTGTAAAAACTAAAGCTGTAAAAAATATCAGTAAGACCTACTACATAATACAAAAGGATATGAGAATATTGTTTTGGATCCTTAAGGCCATAAGTGGTCATTGAATATTTCTATTGGCTGAGGAGGCATAATCACACGATGTATGAGAGCAGTTTATTTTGTTTATTTTGCAATTATTAATAAGTAACTTTTTAAATACAGTGGTGGTTGATTAGCTAATTGTAAAACAAGGTGTTACTATTTCTTTAGTACAAAACGGCATATTCAAATGGCTCAATTACCTTTTAATCTTGTGGTAATTAGCTATTTATTTCTCTGGTATACTGGACCAGAGAAACACCCAAAACTTACAGGACTATGCTCTTAATGACTTGAGTTAAACACCACTGGAACTAAAGTGTGTGCCTCTTGATGACTGACGGTCACAAGGAGCCTCAAGATTCAGTTTGAACATGTTTTTTAGCAAAGCTTTATGTTGACAACACTGGTTTATTACTTTGAGTTTGGGAAAGTTAAATAGTTTAATATATGGAAAGAATTTGTCTCTGCAAAAATGAATTGCACTTCAGTTAGTTTGCATAGAAAGTCCGGTTCATTTGGGGAGGTGTGAACGCGCAATTGAACTCTGATGCGGACAAAACATAGTGAGCTCTGGTCCACCTACAAACCCAGGTTTTGGTTTGGTTGAAGTGAACTCTGGCACAGTTCAAATGCATATGTGAATGCCAAGCAGACCGGAGACTGCGCCAAAAGCAGGAAGCGTATTATAGCACAGGGCATTCTGGGTAGATACATCCAAAACAAACAAGCAAGTCTAGCACTAGCGGGAGAAATGGCTTGTGGAATCCTTACGAGCGCTAACATTTGACGCCACTCCATTTTTGTTTAACTTTTATGAAGAAGGAAGTTGTTCTCAGTGTCTTCATATTGTTTACTTCAGTGATTCTTGTTGCAGCGCCACCACAGGCGAGGAGGGGAACAAGTTTTTCAAAGAGTTTGGATCATTGGACACAGTGCAATGTGAAAGTGAACCGTAAATGAAAACGTAACAAATATTGCAACTTTGATTCCAAATTCAAGTGAGTCTCCCGTACTATGAGGTGTTGAAAAAAATCTTAAAACACTTCCACAACTTTAACTGACCTTGTAAAGAACTATCAAGCTGGCTGCTTGAGTACAAAACGTAAAAAAGGGGGAGCAAACAAAGTTTGTGAAAGTAATGGTATCAGTGCAGAATTTCTGTCTTAGCCATAAACTGAATGATTGATGCAATGATTTTATATTGATGGCTTTTTCATTTCTTTGTCTTTTCTTTAAGAACCAGCACGACACATTTTATTTCAGCTTAGAGAACAACATGATCCAGCCTCACCAGTTTGGAAGTTTTTATTTCCATAATAAACGACTACGAGTAAGATTATATCTCTGTGAGGGCTTTGTTAGGATTAAAGACACTGAAAACACAAACAGGACAAGACTTTTTTTTTTTTTTTAACGGTTGACTTTCTTTGTGTCGTTTTTGTTTAATGTTAATTCTGTTTTGGGGAACTTTTATTAGTAAGACCGTAAAGATAGCTGGTGTCAGATTTAAAGGAAAAAATGTAAACAGCAAGATACATCGGTCTCATTCAACATATTCTCACTAGCAAGTATTTGTTCTTTTTTTTTTAAATCTCAAGTTACGGTCATATGCTCAAATACAATTGAAAGAAGGGGAAAAATTCAAATCTTTGAATCATTTATTTATGTTTTTATTTAAAGAGATGCATGGTTCCAGTATCCCCAAGTTTATTTTAAAGTTTAAGAAGAGTAAAAAAAAAAAAAGACTTTCAAGTAAAAAAACAAACAAAAACATAAAAGACAGTCACACGAAAGTTGTTTACTATCCAACTGGAAAGCTGATTGTATTTTACTTTCAGCTCAAGCAAATTCAGCCTAGCTGCTGATCACTGATCCCAAAAAAGGGGGTTCCAGAAAATCCTAAATTTCAACACTCTTCCTTGCATGTTTTTCTTCCATCAGTATCAAAGGGTGTGAGCCTAAAATCAAACACTGATTTTACAAATTTGAACCGTGTCAGAGCCATGCAGGGAAAGAAACTCTGCTGCCCAAAAATAACATCAGAGCAACAGTTTGATTTCAACAGTAAACAGACTGACGAGGGGCAGAACAAACGCAACACCCCATTACGCCGCTGTGGCTCTCAAAAGCGATGAAAAGATCTACAGCATAGAATATTAAAGGAGCTGTGTCGGGAAGTGAGGGTAAAGCTCAGTGAAGGCCAAGCTCAGTGAAACTGTTGAGCAGATTTACAGAGCCTGAGGTGCAGCTCGATGAAGAAAACAGCCACACACAACTGTTATCAATTCAACATGACAACCCTGGCAATACTAAAGCTATTACTCATCTACTACAGACATTTAGCTATGTAACGCCTATATATCATCAGAAGTTCTTTAGTTTGAGGCGTTATAATTGTTGTACTTCATCGGAAGCCCAAACTGGAGTCATAACCAAAATAAATTGGATGTAATATAAAACGCACAGGACATGATATACAATTAAATTATAATATATGTTAGCTATTGCAATTTAATCAAGAAATTACTGAAGAATGAAAAAGTATTTTGTAAAAGCGCTACTCAAGTAGTGAGTAACTAATCATAGCATTTCATTTTTTAAGATGTTCATCCATAAGAAATGACATAAGATTATGAGCAAATTCAGTTTAGGGTAAAATGAAGAAATATATGTACACATAAATAACATAGTGACAAAATAACAAATTCAGTCAGAAGTAACACTTATCCAAATATATATATATATATATATATATATATATATATATATATATATATCAATGTCTTCAGTACATGTTAGAACACAGTGACAATATATGGTGTTTACTGGATTTTCTTGGACTCTAAAGATAGAAAACAAAAGTAGAATAACAAAGCTTGTGTACAAACAAGAGGTCTCACTCTAACAAACTGTAGGACCATGTCTGGTGCATTTTTGGTTACAATATGTTTGTCCTTCATTCAGTGACATTACTATCAGTATCCAAAAATTTTACTTAAGTAAAAATAACTATACTTTATAATAATATTTCTCAAGTAAAAGTAAAAAAAATACAGAGCGGTACATATGCTCCAAAAAGTTTTTTCCTCCAAAATAGTTACTCAAATAACTGTAATTAAGTAAATGTAGCTAGTTACATAAATTAGTTCTGGATTACTGTTATATAAGCCTGCATCGTATTAGGAAAACATGGATTTTGTGGTAACATTGGATTAATGTATCAAATGTTGGATTAACAATTGGGCTTGTGGTAATTAAGTAATTAAACAGTTTTACTATCCTTCTGCTGTGAGTTTATTACAAACTCAGACCAGAGATAATGAAAAGTCTATCCAGCCTCTAGGGGGAAAAATAGTTCAATTTCAACACCAAAGTTTTATTGCTGTTAAATTAGTTGAAGTTTCTTAATGACTTGTCCTCCTTACCATCTCTTGACCTTCAAAAACTCTTTTATGGTGCATTAGACAAAAAGTCTCAAATATATGTTTAAATAATTCATTCTGTGCAGCATGTCTTTTGCTTACACCGACATTGCGATAATGACAGATATGGAATGTATTAAGTCAAGTTTACTTGTATAAGATATTTCAGCAACCCTTCAGTTCAAGCTGCTTTGCACCACTAAAGTCATTTTACAGTAACCAATTATGAAATGTCACATTTTTGTCAAATGCCATCATCAAGCAAATACACATCAAATATATTCATCAATGTTCCAGTTGCTGCTAATTCATTGTACACAGGTGGCTTTTTAGGTGTGATTTTAAAGAACTCTGTTTCTGGTGTTTTGCCATTTTCTGGATGTTTATTATGCAGCTCTTATGTATGATCTCCATTTTCCCTCTTTGCAGTAATGTCTAAGCGAATGTCTTCTGTGCTCTTTTTCTTTGTAGATTTGATAACCCAGCAGCTGTCAGTCCCACTCCCAGCAGGCAGCTGACCTTTAACTACCTGCTCCCTGTGAACGCCTGGCTGCTGCTGAATCCCTCAGAGCTGTGCTGCGACTGGACCATGGGCACCATTCCTCTGGTGGAGTCCCTTCTGGACCTCCGGAACCTGGCCACTGTGGCCTTCTACATGTTCCTGTGCCTGCTCGCCCACTACAGCGTGTTCTCCAGACACAGCTCAGCCAAGACGGTTATCATGGTGAGAGGAAGTTTTGGTCGCTTCATCTATATTCTTATGCAAACACTTTGAACGCTAATTGATTCATATTTGCACAGATGCACCTAGAAATGCTTTTATGTGGCCTTTTTTTTGTTGTTGTTGTTGTTGTTTTTCTTGTGACTTTCAGGTTGAGTATCGGTTGTGTTCAGAGTGATTTCAATCTGTTAAAAAAAAAGTGAAATTAAATTCCATACAAGCATAGTTCATTTGTGGATACAGCAGATTCTATTCCAGAGCTAAACAGGAAGAAAACTGAATTGATTATCAGAGAAATTAATATTAGGATTTAACAAATAGCAGGTCTTAAAGTATTTCTCATATTCTTAATGACTTGACCACCTTCACCTTACCATATCTTTACTTTCTAAAATGTTTTAGCTGCATTGCATAAAAATGTCACCCAAAATATTTCCGGAATAAAAACTCTACTTAGACAATAAGCCAACATTTATTATTAATATGCATACTTGGCACAGTGATATTCTGATAACAATGAGTTTGCCATAATTTGCGCCACGCTAGCTGGAATCTTAAGGAACACGACATATGAACCACCCAGTATCTTGCCAATGCACCTGTCAAATTCACCCGAGTCATCCCAATTACACGTTGGTGCGGCATGTTGGAGACAACTGCTCATTTTAACACACAGACAACACCACACTTGTTCTTTTTACATGGCTATGATTGTCCAACAATTTAGAGCATCAAAGAGTTTCATATCTTGTTTAGCACTGAAACACTTTATGCCATTTTCTCCCTCCTTTACTGTCATGACTGTATTAACTGTCAGCTCTTTGAACTGAGCTGAATAATGCTTGGAATTAAATAGTTAAAAGACAGAACCCCTGTTCTGCTTATACACAGCATGCTGTTTTAGGGCAAAAACTATCAAAAACATCAGTGAAAGTGGTTCCTTGTGTCCACAGTCACGTCCACAGCTTAAAAGATGCAGAAGAGAATTGTGTTTTTTTTTTTTTTTTTGGTTTTTTTTTCTTGGATCAACATACTAAATAAGGCCTAAAACTGCCTTAATTCGCCAAATACTAATTTTATTACCCTACTGTGCACTGTTGTCTGACTTACTCTCTATAGAACTTCTGGTTTTAATTCATTTTGGCTGCTGCTCTCTGCTCTAAAGTGTTGCATCAGAAAGTGAGATGAAAACAAATGGGGGGTGGGAGGAAGAAAAAAGAAGAAAAACAATTTGCCAGCAATAAAAGATAGGCTCTTGCTTGAATTTAAAAGGAAAACATGAGTGGTGGTTGTTCACTGTGGGATACGGAAAAAAAATTTGCATTTGTTGTGCAACAGTCTTATGGCTCTCATAGTTGAAGGTCAGTAAACTTCCTTAGTATTTCATTTTTAGAAAGAGCAACACAAATCAACACTAAATAAACTCAATTATGACTTGTGCAGTGTTTACTCTGGTTTGCTAGGAGCATTTGGTGTTATTTTGCGTAACAATGTCATACCACATCAACCTATTTAGCATGTTTGCAAGGTTGCCAGCTGTCTCACATGGAGCATGAGACACCACTCAAAAGCTGCTGTTCTCTGGGAAAAACCTGCTTTGCAACATTGTTTCTCACAGTGACTACTGAACTCTTGCCTGAAGTCTAAATTTCAGGAATTCCTCTGCTTTTTATTACTGTAGTTGGAAAATGCTTTTATTTAGGAAAGGTTTGTATCAATTTGTCTAATAAATTGAAATCTAAAAGTCCGTGTTGATAATCAGTTGGGATAAGCATAAATCTAGGAAAACATTAAGTTGAACACCATCCATTCATTATCTTTTGCTTAATCTGGTGTTGTGTTGTGTTGTGGAGGCACCAGCTTAAGCTGAGAGGCTCAGACATCCTCTCTTCAGCCACTTGTTCCAGCTCCTCTGGGGGAATCCAAAGGGGTTCCCAGGTCAGCCGAGAAACTTGGTCCCTGTCCCCCCAGCGTGTCCTGGGTCTTCCTCTGCGTCTCTTCCCGTTGGGACGTGCCTCGCCAGGGAGGCATCCTAACCAGATGCTAGAGTCACCTACACTGGCTCCTTTCGATGTGAAGGACCAGCATCTCTACTCTGAGTCCCTCCGAGATGATTGCTTTCTTGGTCTACCTCTAAGGGAGAGCCCTGACATCCTACGGATTAACGCATTTCGGCTGCTTGTATCTGCAATCTCGTTATTTCGGTTTCTACCCAAACCTTGTGACATAAATGAGCGTTGAAACGTAGATCGACTGATAAACTAAGAGCTTCACCTTTCGCCTCTGCTTTTACCATGACAGACCATTCCAGAGACCACGTCACTGTAGATGCTCCATCATAAACAAGATCACAAGATACTAAAAGTCCTCCAACAGAGGCAGGACCTCGTCACCGACCCAGAAAGGATACCTTTTTCCGGGTACAAACTATTTGGACTTTCTCCTTTTCATCTCAACTGCTTTGCTTTCAGCTGCTCAAGTAGAAGCCTGAAATCCCAATCCGATGAAGCCAACAAAACCACATAATCTACAAAGAGCAGAGACTTGATCTTGGAGAGAGTAGAACGGAAAGTTTTGAGAAGCGATTGCTCGAAACTGTGTGGCAGCACATACTGTTCAGAGGCCTAACGTGGACTTCAGTGGACTAAAACACTGCTTGGTTCTGGTCTGATCCAGCCGACAAATGTTCCACCAACACCTTCTGGTATGTTTTTATGATAACACGGAGAACAACATAAGAATTAAAATTCCCTCCTTTTCCAAACTTGTGAGCCCATAATAGTGGTTCCCTTCTGCCATGTTTCTTTTTGTTGTTGTTTTTTTTTTTTTGCCTGAATTGAACGAGTCAAATACATGCATACACCCACTTTATTATTTTTTTAGGAAGTTGCAAAGAAACGGCAGTCCTGTTGTAGTTATCAACTACTTGTTTGCATAATTCTGGCTGAATATTTGACCACTATACTTATCACAAATGGTAGAGCTCATTTCAGTTACTTCTCAGGACCTGGCTTTGAAGCATCCTCCTTACATTCTCAATAGATGTAAAGTCAGGGCCATTCCAGAAGCCTAACTTTTTGCTTTTTCCAAAGCCATCGTTTATGCATCTTTTGGACAATTGACCTTTTGACACAGCCAATTTTGCCCAATTGCCAGTGATCTGACCAAAAAGTGCTACCCTCCGATGAAAAGAAATTGCTTAAAATGATTAGAAGCAACCCAAGAACCTCCAATCATCAAGCCTGTCATAAGCTGGGAAAAAGCTGGAACATCGCTGTCACTGTGCACAGCAAAGAGAGCTTAACATCATTATGTGAGGGTGCTGACTAAGAGGGAAGTCACTACTCCAAAATTGATTCATTAAATCTTTAGTGAAGGTTTTTTTTTTAGATGCACGAGTTAAAGTTCTTCTGGAGAAAGGTTTAGTCATCTGGTGAGATACAGATTTATCTGTTTGGAAAAGTAACTGTCTCTTCATCTTAAACAGTGTCACCTCTGGAAGCAGTTTTTTTATCAGAACTAGCATTAACAAAGGTTGAGCCTTTGTTTTATACTTTTTAGACAAAATGACTGATCTGCTGTGCATGTTTGTTTGTTTTTTCTCAGGCCTTGTCTTTGATCGTCCTGCCCTTCATTCCAGCGTCCAACCTCTTCTTCCCTGTGGGGTTTGTTGTTGCAGAGAGGGTACTTTATGTTCCCAGTATGGGATTCTGTGTTCTTGTAGCACATGGATTCAAGATTGTCTCACATAAAGAGTAAGTAGCTGTCCAAACTACATTTAAGCAATGACTAAAATGAAAGAGTGTATTTCCCCTTCTGTAACCCAAAATATCTGTCTGTTTTTAGAATTGCTTTTCCATTTTGTTGGAAGTCTTGATTTGCAATTTACAAATTCTCCCTTCTGTATTATGTCTTTTTATAATGTTGCAATTAAAGTAGTCATTGTAAAATTTATATGCTGGCATTAAATACAAAAAAGCGCATAAATGTTCAATATCACAAAACCTAACCTTATTGATTGTGAATGTGACAGACAAGCACAAAGTAGTGCATTTGCTTGAAACTTGTACAGTGGTGAACCTGCTGTAAAGATCATGTCTGATGAGTTGTAGGTCCCGGTTTTAGGATTGGTGTTTAGTAGCCGCGTTTCCATTAACCACAGAATTGCACAAATTGAAATTATGAAAGCAAATTTACAGAAAAGGCGTAAATTTTGAAAAAACTAAAGTTTTTCAATAAAAAAAAGTTTTTCTACTGGTGGAAAAGACAAAGAAGACAACAGGAAGTGGTAGGAGGACAATGGTTTGTTTTTATTTATTTTTTCAGACTACATGCAGCTAGCTCCAACAGAGCTCTCACGGCATCACATAGTTCATAGATAATTTAATTTGTCATTCGAATGTGTTGAATCCATAGCTCTTCTGTAAAATCTCTGACTACAGTTTCCCCAAAATGCCGCATGTGTAGCCACTCGAAGTAGGCGGGGCTTGTCACTCTTTAATAAAATGCCGACGTTTCCTCTGATGGCTGATAAATGATGAGCTCTAGCGCCACGGCTGAATTATGAATGTATCTCATGTAAATGCTTACATCCCTCACTGCCATGATTTTAAATGATGTATCGTGAACAAACTTATTCACGTGTGATTTTATTTTTCTTTCTTATTTACTGGAAACACTGCAATTGCGAAATTGAGTTTTTTCAACATTTGCAGAATGTAAACAAAGATTTCTGGATATTTGTAATGGTACGCAGCTAACATAAGGTACTTTGGTGCATTCCAGTTCTTACATCACTTTTGACTGGAACGCCTTCTTCTCCATGTTGCAGTGTAAAACGTCTTCCCTAAGAAACACTTGGAGCATTATTATTTTAGCAGGGCCTGTACAAGACTTGTAAACAGAAACTAATATAGTAAAAACATAGCGGTGTGGGTTGTATTAAAATGCAGAATTTATAAGCACTTGAGCTTTAAAACATCATATTCATATGTCTTTTCAGTATCATGGCCAAAACAGTATCATGACTAAAACTGTTACTCACAGACAATTAAGGAAGATTTCGTGGTTGATGATTGGTGTGCTGCTCGCCACACATGCAGTGAAAACTTTCAACAGGAACTGGGACTGGGAGTCAGAATATACCCTCTTCACCTCTGCCCTGAAGGTAAAAGCTTAGACTCTAGAGTATTTTGGCAATTTTCCAGTGTTCAAACAAAACTTTAATTATCCTGTGATGAAAGACTTTGTTAGAGAATTTAATAGATAACACAGCTTTGATCAGTCATCTTATCTCTGAAAGCTTTTTTGTTTATTAAACTGTGTGCCATTTCAGGTTAACAAGAACAATGCCAAGCTGTGGAATAATGTCGGCCACGCTTTAGAGAACCAAAACAATTATGCAATGGCTCTGCGGTATTTTCTCCAAGCCACTCGCGTCCAGCCAGGTGAGAGACTTCAATCAGACGTCTTTAAATCATTTGACATTTTTTAATAAACTGATGACCTAATTTGCGTCAATACAGGCATGGACATGTGCAAGAGACATGTGGATTTTATTTTGTGGAATACAATCCAGATGGGTTGGTTGTCAAGTCTTCGCGTTGATAAAATTTGACTAAACAACAAATGTAACAAATAATGCATCTGATTATTTTAGCAGCTGCCAAAATAATCTTTAGATTTTAGCAAATTGTTACACATTTTTATTTAAACTGCTGTGATTTGATGCTCACAGCATTTCCATGCTGTGAGAATCTGACAGCATAGATTCCAGCATTTCCATGCTGTGTCCATGGTTTCATTGGTTTCACAATGCCAGCTGCACTTATGAAAACTCATTTCTGAGCATCAGAGAAGGGTTAAAGAGGTGCTACTCACAAAAGCTTAGTGGTACACAAGACACGTTGTCGAGACATTGACCTTTTTTGTTGTGTCATACACACTGCTGTTGTTGACTTGCATTACATTGTAGTTATGTTTTCTGACATTCAGAAATTACCGCAGATATCACCTTACTGGTACTTAATGGGCAATATTGTGTAAAATTAACTTCTTTGAACTTCACATGGTAATATATGATATTATTCCCTCAATCAAAAGTACATGCTGCTGTGGTATACGTTTTATATCATCAATTGCCGTTTTATATCATCAATTGCAACTTCCTGTTGCCCTCAAAAAATAGGAAGGATAAAATCACAAGAAAACACAAGCGGGTTATTATTTAAAACCCAAGAGAAATGAAAAGAATCAAGGCCAGTTTAAATTTAAACTGTGGATAATGGCGTAAACATGTTAGAGAGCATTTGGTCCTAGTGAATGAGTCCATTTTGATCAAGGGGTTGAAAGAGACGACTGTTGGAGCATTAAATCCATTATAGTGGCTCTCGAGGTCATCTCTCCTCACATGGTGAAGTGCCATCCAGCGATCCATTATGTGTCTTCATCTTGAGCAGACAAAGCTACACTTCAGCATTCTACAGCAAATGTGCAGGTGAAATACTTTTAGCCCTTTCATTTCGGCTGCAGGATTCTTCCCATTCCTCCGCTTTCAGGAAGCCTGTTATCAGCTGGGACATCATCCAGTTTTGTCGGTTCCCCACCAACAAGTGTTTTCCCAAGATTAACAATGTAAACACTTTAACCCAGTAAGGATTTCCTGCTACAGTCATCAGGAAGAGGTTCTTCTCACCGTTCAAAGTTTGGCCCCGCTCATTATAGTTCTCAGCAGGATTTATTTTGCTTTCTGAATCGCACAGACGTGTGTGTTTACCTCTGAAAAGCATCATGCCTTCATCAGTGTTTAGGCATCAAATTAGTTTACATAAAAAAAAAAAATCAAAGCAGCTAAATTTGCTGCATATAAAGTTGTTCATTTGTTGATATATGCAGAGCAGGACCAAAGATGGAAGATCAAACCATCTTTTCCATCAATCGTAATGGTTAAGGATCATATATCATTCTCTGCGTTGGCTTTCAGCCAGATGGAGATTTTAAAGAGGAGCGGCAAAACAAATGAGTGGATTAACAGAGCTGCTGACTGACAGTGCCATCAAGACAGTCTACTGTGAAGTTTCTTCTTTGAATTAGCTGTTTATGAAAATTAACTTTTTGGAAAATCTGATTTATTCATTTATTTTTGTATTTTTACCAACTTTTGGGCCACCCAGGTCCTTGTTACACAGGCATGTTTTACAGCTTGTATGTTTTTACACTTTGAGTTCAGGTCAACTCCCTGAGGGAATGACTGAAATCAAAGGAAGTTGTTGAAAATATTTTCTGTTTGTAACTTCATCTTACAAAAAGATGAAGTTCTTAAGAAAAGAAAGGGAGAATTAAAAAATATCAAAAATCAGATTTGGTATGGAAAACCCCCAAAACAAAATCAATGATTTTATCATTTAAGTCACATTTCCCAACCCTGCTTTGAAAATACTTGGATCATGAGTTTGGCAACATTTATTTTCCCTTTTGGGATAATTTTGAATTGATGTGATTTGAATTTGTCAAAAATGTACGTTTGCACTTGCCACAGACGACATCGGTGCTCACATGAACGTCGGAAGAACGTACAAGAACCTGAACAAATCCAGAGAGGCGGAGGAAGCGTATCTGGTTGCCAAATCCCTCATGCCACAGGTACGTCCTTATCACACATAGAATTGATTTCCTTATTGGAATATCGCTGAGTGCATTTCTTCAGAATGCACTCAGCACTCACCTGAAGCTTTTATCTTGTGTTTGTGTGTGTCACAATTTTTGTCTGGGAGTGATCTTATCCACCATTCAAAGGAATACCAAACGCAGCTTGCCACTGTTCACCCAAGAAAAATGAACTCCACCTATTTGGCATGAAGACAGTGGATCTGTCTTCATGAGAAATCTGTCTTTTTAGATTTCTAGGAACTCTCTTTACGCTTCCTAACTGTAGTGCACACCACACCTACCTAATTACTCCATTTTCTAATGCAGCTGTTAAAACTAAAGTTGAAATCCAGCTGTCTCTAGATGCCACAGTTGACATCAGTGATTTTTCATAACTGAATGCAAAATTAGCCATCTGTTTCCGCAAAACAATAAATCTTCCTTGTGTTGAATGCATCAGGTTCGTATTTAGTGCAACAATATTTTCTCTTCTACTGTAATCAGGTTATTCCGGGTAAGAAGTACGCGACACGTGTGGCCCCCAATCACCTTAACGTCTACATAAACCTGGCAAATCTGATCCGGGCCAATGACTCTCGGCTGGAGGAGGCCGATCAGCTGTACAGGCAGGCGATCAGCATGAGACCCGACTTCAAGCAAGCCTACATCAGCAGGCAAGATTTCTCGACTTGCTTCCAATTTGAACATCCACAAGTGATTTGTGGAAGTATTCATGGCCTAAGAACCGCAAACGTCAGTGTTTCATTTTGATTTTTCTGTCCCCGCACAGAGTTCTTTGCATTAGCTCAAGCTCACATTGGGTGCAGGAAAATGTGAAAATCTTGCTTCAGATTCTTAATTGGAGCCGAGGTTTTTACTGCAACTCCCACTGGATTCACAACCCTTTTTTTAGCCGCGTGTGTATCATCGTCCCTTTTCATCTGATTGTTTGATGAAAAGCATGCACACAACATGATGCCGCCGCAGTTTTTAAAAATTTATATTTAAGCGGTGTATTCAGTATAAAGTTCCAAGTCTATTGTGTTGGAACCTAACCCAACTTTAAAATACGTCAAAATGTTATGATTGGCCTCTCTGTTCCTCTGGCACCGTGATGCTTGTTTGTTTTGCTTGTTTGTTTACTGAAAACATCAAAGGTTGTCATGGAACGGCTGAATTTATGCTTTATTGACTGAAGCATAAACAATTATGGCGTATTTACTGTACGCCATAATTTTGGTTCATGTGGGGTTATACAAGTAAGGTGGGACACCACACTTTTCCAATTTTGTGAAATCATTTTAAACAATTTGTATTTTTTTATACCTTATTTTGTGTTGATCTTTCATATAAAATCCAAATAAAATAAGTTGAGAGTTTTTGGTTCTAAAGTGGCAAATTACAAACATTTAGGAGGAACGAGATTATTTCTTGTCTTTAGTTAAACTTTCCAGCATGTAGTTTTGATCTGAAATGGGATTAATTGATTCTTACTTAATCCTTTATTTATACAGGAGTTTCTCTTGAGACTCATTGTCTCATTTACAAGACAGACCTATTACATACATCACAAAAAACATAAAAACTGTAACAAAATCTTCTAAATAATCATCAACTAATTTAGTAATCGATTGTTAACCAGACTATAGAGACTCAAAAAAGGGCCAGTCGTTGAAAAAGCAACATATTCAGAGCAAAATAAATACATATTACATTTAAGATTTTAAAAAATCCTTCATTGTCTATGTATATGTGAAAAAAAAGTCTACTAAGTACTTTTTATTATCCAGTTATTAATAGTTTAATCCAAAAAATAATCACCACATCAGCCTTGCACTGTATTGATGTTAAGCCAAGCAGAAAGAGTTTTTTACATGTTGATGTTGGAAGTATTTTTTAAGCTGCAGGTGCATCCTTTGCTACAAATGATAAAGGAAAGCTATTTTGTTGCATTTTAGGCAGAAAATGTTTTTTTTCCTTATTTAAAGAAATAAATTATTTCTTTATTTCAGTGTATATTTAATATTGTATAAAATAAGCTTAAGTATTTTTTTTAAAAAAAGCTGCTGGAGATTCAGAGTAATCGATTAATCATTAGAATAATCGATTACTAACATAATCAGTAGTTGCAGCCCTAATGTAGTTTGTTTGTTTGTTTGTTTGTTTGACAGAGGGGAGCTGCTGCTGAAGATGAACAAGCTGACAGAAGCCCGGGACGCATACCTGCGCGCTTTGGAGCTCGACAGCTCCAACGCCGACCTCTGGTACAACCTCGCCATTGTCAACATCGAGATGAAAGACCCATCTGAAGCCCTGAAGAATTTCAACCGCGCCCTGGAGCTCAACCCGCGCCACAAACTGGCACTCTTCAACTCGGCTCTTCTCATGCAGGAGTCTGGTGAGTTGCGAGAAAGTGAAATAAACCGGACCTGTTCAAACACGCAAAAACCCGTTATATTGAATGTAACACATTGTCCGAGGAGATTAACAGCAGTACTTCACTTGTCAATTGCGTTGCTTTTCACTGGTGTAGGTTATCAACTCCCCACAAACTGGAATGAATAAAGGAAGTAACCTGTTATTACCTCTAGGGTGTAACCAGGTTCTTAAGAAATGTCCCCTACGCTGAAGAGATCAGGGCCAAGTTTCTGTCAGTTTCTTTTATTTATCGACTAAGTGAGAAGAAAAACATTGAATGGTGTGTTTTATTTGCAGCAGGTTTGACTGGAAGCAGCGTTAGCTTGCTTTTGAAACCAACAGAAACCTGTTGGTTAGCACGGTGGATCAACATAAAGTGAAAGTTTAGCCACTGAGGCATTATACATATATTAGTAAATTGTTCTACAAAGCTGAGTTTTAGAGCAATAAAAACTGCCTTTTACTGTTGTGAAAGGCACATACTAATACATTTCGAAAAACTTAGAATATTACATAAAATTTATTATAAATAGAGTAAAATATTGTTAAGTTTAATGATTATGGCTTGAAAGGATTGAAAACCTTGTGGGATTCAAGTGACCCCATCTCTTAAGATCACAAGAGGGTTATGTTTCAAATTTCTTCGTTTTCAGTTTCAATTTTTTTTTTTTTTACAAGCTTCACTACTCCAATTTACCTCCATACAAACTTGCTTAAAATGCTTCTGAGATTTTATCAGTCACTCTTACATTAGGTTTTAGTCTCTATATTGATTTCGAAGGTGGCCAGGTTTTCAAGAATTTTCCATTTTGTGAAGACAATCACACAAAAAAACCCTACATTTACTCAGACTTTGTGTGCTCAGATTAAAAGCAGATGTGGTGACAGGTGAGACCTTGCTTTTCAACTGTTTCTGCTTCCTTCCAGGAGAACCAAAGTTCTGGCCTGAAGCCAACCGTCGTTTCCTCATCTACGTGGAAGAGGAGCCCGATGACGCCAACGGCTACTTCAACCTCGGCATGCTGGCCATGGATGCCAATGAAAATGCCGCGGCGGAGCACTGGATGCGGAAGGCCATCGACCTGCAGGCCGGCTTCCGCAGCGCGCTGTTCAACCTGGCTCTGCTTTACTCCCAGTCCAAGCGGGAGGTGGACGCATTGCCCGTGCTGGACGAGCTCCTCCGCCACCACCCGGAGCACATCAAGGGCCTGATTCTGAAAGGCGACATCCTCATGAACCACAAGAAGGACACCCGCGGCGCCAAAGCTTGCTTCGAACGCATCCTGCGAATGGACCCCACCAACGTCCAAGGAAAACATAACCTGTGTGTGGTCTACTTCGAAGAGCGGGACTTGCCGAGGGCCGAGCGGTGCTTGGAGGAAACGCTGGCCCTGGCTCCCAACGAGGAGTACGTGCGCCGTCATTTGAGCATAGTGCGCAGTAAAATGGCCGCCATGAGCGCGGCAGGGGAGCCGCTTTCCAGGGAGGGTGGCGGCGGCGGCGTGTCGGCCAAGGAGGAGAAGCTGCAGGCGGCGGAGGAAACAACGGAAGAGGTTGCCGTGGGTGAGGAGGAAGGGAGGGGTGCCAAAGCTGACGGAAAGGGTGATGAGGATGAGAAGAATGTGCGGAAATCCTCAGCAGAAGGCCTGGGGGGTGGGGAGGCAGACCAAACAGAACTTTTGGACAGCACTCAGGCTGGCAAACGGACTAAAGGCAAGTCCACTAAAGAGATTAAAGATATAGAGGAAAAAAGGGCAGCAGCCTTGAAGAGACTAGAGGAGATAGAGCGCATACTAAGTGGTGATTGATCCTGGTATGGTTTGGTACTGGACTGTCACCCCTCCTCTTAAAACATGTTTATTCTTAATCAGCTGGGATTTCTTTCAAAAATTTTTAGTGTTTGTCTTTTTCTTTCTTTTTTCAAATCACAGATCTTGTAAAAGGAAAACAAAACCTAGAAACTTTATGCACATAAAATTTTACAGGACACATCATCTGTTTCTTGCCCATCGCAGATGTAGATGCGATCTTGAATTGAATGTGAATTTCACACAGTTTTGTTTTGTTGCTCTATGTGTAGTCATTGTTTACCACTGGATTTGTGTTTAATAAGATGTGACTCCCTCTTCTGTTGTCGTTTGAAAAACAAAAGCAAAAAAAAAGAATAATTGTATCTGGGACAATTAGAGGATGTGACACGTTCCCCTAGACTTCTCTGAGGCAGAACTGCTCATAGCTGAAAATAAACCACAGAGCGAGCAAAATACGCCCCCCACACACACACACACACACACACACACATCTCCCAGTAAGTTACAGCAGCTAATATTTATTGATCTCACTCTGCACTTCCTGCTATGACATCATCCCATTTCCAGCTGCCTTCTCGGTTTCGTTGGGGGTCTTCCTCCCGACTGTTAGCCCTGATCTGTTTGTCACATTTTCACGCCTGTGTTCTGTCCTGTATCTTCGTTAGAGGTGGATGTTTCGGATGTTTTTCTTCATAAACTGTCCTGAGGACATTGCTTCTACATGGGCTACACCCATTTTTATATGACTGTTAACAATGACGCACAGAGCTTCTTAGCAGTGGCCATGTGTTTTCATTTTCCAAAGCTCCTTCCACCTCAGGAGGGGAATTTTCTTAGTACATTTGCAAAACATGGATTTCCTACATCCTCTCTGCACAATAAGGATGATGTAACAACCCGCTGCAACCAAGGCATAATTTGGACGATAGGTGTTTTATAATCGTTTGGGCAGATTTTGGACAGGTTCGTGTTTACAAGCAGATTTTGGCAGTGCCAACAAGTTGTATTTTTCTTCTTTTTTACTCTACCGCTAAATAAGCCCCAGCTAGCTAGCTTGAAAAAAATGACAACCAAAATAATTTTTGCACCTTTTAACAGGACTGCCTCATCGAAAACACTAAACCTTGTCGACACGCTCTACGCTCTTCAAAGGTATGCTTTTTTTTTTTCTCACAGGCTAATCATGGTAATTACAGCTCTTGTGATGTTCTTCCTGTCTCTCCTCCGGATCTGTTTATGATTTTAATAATTGAGGCAGCACAGAAGAACTCTGTAAGAATCAGTGAGGCGGTACTACTTAAAGGTCTTGTCATGCATTCATTTTCTGGCCCTGAAAATATTATCCTACATCCATATTCAGGGTTTCATATCCAGTGTTATTTATTAGTATTACATTGCATACTCTGCAGGGAAAAGCTTTTACAGTGTGTGTTTTTGTCTCCGTTATGTTTTACTTTTATTTTTTTTTACCATGTCAAGCATAAGTTCCATCATGTATTTTTTCAAAGCCTGTCTCAGACAGTGTTAACAGTGTGTCCCATAAAGAAGGTACAACTTTGGACAGCCGAGCATCCAGTTTATGTTTTTGGGTTTACCTCATTTTCAGATGTTCTTCTTTTTTTTTTTTTCTAACAATCTGAGGTTTTTATAAGACCCTTGGTGATGGCGGTGGTGGTTATTAAATAAAGTGGGATCAAAAATCATAATTTTGTTCAAATGTTTTTCTCTCACATAAAATTCCAACTCTGTGGAACTGAGTTGCAGCTGTTGGTGTCTATCTGCAGTTTTCACTGGGTAAAGGCTCTCCCATCTTTCATCTGAGGCATCGTAATTGGCTCTTACTGACGTAGTTGCGTGATGAAAGTCGCATCGTTTTGTTCTGAGGGACCCAGACGCCTCCCCCTTCTCAACACCTGGCCAGTTCAAAATATTTCGCACAGAGGTTTGTATGATGTGTTGTGTGATTGGTGAGAGGTTTCTTGTCGTGTTTTGTGTGTGATCACATGGCCTCTGCTGTGTGTGAATATGAACATCACCAACCATGTGACTGCATATCGGCTGTTCAGCTGCGGATGAAGTGTGAGAGAGGCTCAAGAGGCAGGGTACACCCTGGACAAGTCGTATGTGAACGTTGGGTAATTCAAACTCTGTACGTTTTACTATATTCCTCCCAGTGTACATTCAAGAATGCCTAAAATGTTCCTTTCTGTTTCCCCATGGGAAACCTCCCTACTACATATTCATGGATTGTTTTGCAATTAGACACAAGTCATCTAGATTAACACGAATTCAACACAAAGTTGTGAAAATGTGAATGTTTTCATACTAAAAGAAGCTCTGTGAAGGCACTGAGTGTGAGTTAAATGAGTTTCAGCAGCAAATCATCAGCCACAAGCTCATAATGACCTTCATCTAACTTCCAGTTAAACTCATGAGTTAGCGGTGGTGAAGATAATATTCCTGTTTTCAAGCTCCTTTTTAAAAAATTAAAAATTATTTTTTTCTTGTAACGGGCAAAAAAAAACAACAACTTATTTTTGACTATGCAACAATATTAAGCTTACCAAATCAGCCCACATATGTGAAATTTTTTTTCTTCTAAATTGACACAAGTTTCAATATGACAGACTTAAAGTTGTTCTATGTAGGTCATCTCCACTAGTAGTTGTATTTTGATTGTTGCCTAGCAATTTAGGAGAGATACATTCCTTTAATCTTTCTTTAAATTCAGAATGTTACATAATGCACCCAATGAAACCAAACGTTTCATTGCGGGTTTGCGATGAAACGTTTGGTTTTTATCCAGCATGGTGCTTTAGGGAATCGGTACATCAAGGTTCTCATGTGTCATCAAGCTTGCGTGGCCATCACAGAGCAAAACAATTTAGTCAGGTTTTTGGACTGCAGCAGGAAGCTGAAGTAACAGAGAGGATCCACGCATGCACTAACTGAGCCCTTATTTAGCTGTTAGCTGAAACAACTTTGTACGAGTTAGCATGAGTCCTTCTCAAATCAAGGTAAATTGGTTAGGATATCAAGGAACAGAAACCAGCCTGCAAGGTTTCCCAAGTCCTGTCTTTGCATCCCTTCTCCAACACTCTTAAGTCAAAAGGCTGAATTCCCTCCCAGCAGTAAATTAACTGGTAACCAGCCACTCCTTTGGTGTGTTAGAGAAACGATGTACTTAAAAGTTGCAGGCTTGTGGCTCTCAAGGACTGGACTTGGGCACTCTTGGTCTAGAAACTGCCGGAGCATCAGCGTTTGTAGCCCTGCTGAATTTTACATTGTCGTAATCAAAGTTGGGATTGAGCAAAGGGGACGGAGATGCATCAAAAGATACAGCTCTTTATTTTCTATCCAACATCCCACATCAGAGACGTCTGGTAGGCAGACGACACTCAGAGGAGTGTTACCCAGATCCCCTCTTTTCATACCGGATCCATTCAAATGAGTCAACGCTCATAAAACTATCAGCAGCTGAAGTCCAGTCATTTGTAATGACTCGCCTCTCACTCTCATGATTAATCCAGTGTGTGCTAAAGAATCCAATTAATGCATGAAAATTGCAGATGTAAATTAAAAAAGCAGACAATATTCCATACTGAAATTCAGCCACCTTCCAGACAAAAGTTACATATATTTGGCCTGAAGGGTTTTATTGGAGTACTCAATGTGAGGCTTTTAGGCCAAACAACTTTGTGCCAATTGCAAAACATGGCGTTGGTACCATCAAGGAATGAAGTTGTTTCATTGCCAATGGTACTGGTGTATTGTACAATTAAGGACTTCTTATGAATTGTAAATGATTCGTAACAAATTGAAGCTGGTTCTATAGTAGATAAAGTAGACTCACACTGAAGTTCCAGAACGTCCTTTAAGATCCTTAACTTCGACCTTGTTGAAAATTTGTGGGCTATGCTTAAGAGATAGTTCTGTGGCAAGAAACCAGCCAGTTTAGATGAGCTGTACTAAATTTGACAAGAGATTTGTCAAATATCCGACCAGAATTATGCCAAGCTTCCTGGTGATTTCGAAAAGTGTTGATGATGAATAAACGTGTATCAACAAAATATTTGAGCTCGTATCTAATATGTTGACCATACGTTGGTTGGAGGCAAACTTGTGCACCTAAATTTTGTTTTAGAAAGAATCACATTTGCTTGGTGTATAATCATCCCTTACTCTCCGCCATCCCACCCACATGCTGAGTGTGTTTTAACATTTCTCACCTTGTGAGGCCCGCTTTTCCAACAAATACCACATTGTGAGGATGTGGTGTATAGACTGTGGAACACAAAGCCTGGACCCCATAAGTAGAAGTGCTGTTTTTGAGTAAGGAGTTAGATTTAGGACTAAAGTGGGAATTGAGTTTAGATTTTATTTAGGGTTAAGCACATACTCATAATGGGAATCAATGCAAAGTCCTTATGAAGATAGACATATTGTGTGTTTGTGTGGCCTTGATATATTGTAAGGACTATTTTCTGAACCCATACTACGTTGTGAAAATGGGCTGCTCCTTATGAGGCCCAAAGCACAGGTTAGAGACAAAGATTGGTGCTGTTTCGGGGGTTGGGTTTAGGTTAGGGTTAAGGTTAGCTTTACAGGTATGGTGTGAATTAGGTTTTGGGTGAGGTTATCATTAGGAATAAACTGGTCCTGGGTCAAGTTAGGCAAATACACTTCCTAAAACAAATGGAAGTCGATCCAAAGTTCGTATTTCTAAGGCTAGAAATACGAACTTGCGTTTGTAAGCATGACTCCAGCTGTGCGTGTGGAAGGACACGAAGAGTGCTCAGCTGTGCTTCGCTTAACAGAGCGACTGTCGTTCTAGTGCTAATTCAATCAAAATGCCGAGTGAAGTTTCCCATTAAGCTCAAACATGCAAAAAAACAGACCTCTGACAATGAAAGTCTTAATGTTATTTACAACTGCATGACATCCCTCGCAATTATATGTAGAAACAGTTAATGTTTTGTACAACGAGGCAGCGTCCATGAGGAAATGAACTGAACTCCGATGGTTCATCTGCAACAGGGAGCGACTTTGTTCAACATGATGAATGTGATGCCTGTGCCTGACCCTCTTCAGTCAAAACACATGGAAGCATTTTGGGCGACAACTGGTGTGGATTTAATTTGAAACAACTCCAAAAATCTATTTTAAGCATCGGTGGATGATGTGGAATATAACATTTGATTATCAAAGACTACGTTTTGTACTTTTAAACTGTATGACCTCTGCCTGCCATCAACCTTGAAATATTTCAACTTTGGGGGCTCTGACACCCACATCACAGTATCAGTTCATGGAAGATGTTATGTTATAATGTCTGATGTACGGGAAACATATTTAAGAGGAAAAAAAAGCCTGATTTATCCCTGCTTATTTTTATGTTGGGAGAAGCTTGTCACAAAAGAATCATGTGGCAAACCTCTGAATCTTTGGTCATATTAATATATATATATATATATATATATATATATATATATATATATATATATATATATATATAACATACTAAAAATAATATAATTTAAATAATAAATAAAAACAGAGAGATAAATTTGTAGAGTGTATGTGAAGAACATTAAAGAAATTATTAAAACAGACTCATGGTTTCAAAACAAAAATGTGGACTTAAAGAGTGCTTAATACCTGCTTACAGAGACACTGTTATATGTTTTTAGTGCCTTTTTTATAGTAAAATCTATTAAGCGTCATACTGTCAGTTGTTTTAAAAATTCTGCATATATCAAATATGATTTGACTTCACAAATCAATGCCTTACAATTGGGCCTGTTTCTTTAAAAAACCCTGTTCTTTCCAAGAAGTCGTCACAATGTGGCTCCTCTACTAACCCCTTAATGTTCTCGCTAGTAATGCACTGAGAAGTAGCTCGTATAATGAGCTTAGCAGGTGCTCAGTTTCACCGGGTGTTTGCTAATTGCTGCTGGCTAGTCTGAAGGAGCTGAGTGGGGTAGCCTCGGGGGAAGGCTGCTCTGGAATACAGAAGCTTGGAAACTTGGTCCTCGAAGGCGGGGGTAGGTTCACCCGAGCATTCTGCATAGCTGAATGGTTGCCATGGAAGGCGAACGGATTTCTCAGACATGGGTGTAAGAATCAAGACAGCTCCCAAAGCATATTTCTGATGAGGAGATGACATAAGGCGATGTGAATCTCAAAAATTATAATTTTACATAATACTGCCCCCTTAAAGTGCTTTTTCCAAAAGGACTTAAAATCTGACAAAAGAGAGTCATCGGGATGTATATTCTACTGTACTGAATATGATCGTATTCTCCAACCTGTTCTTGTCGATTGTTGCTTCTCCGATGTCATAATTTGTCAAACACACAACCAATTTAGATGATGTCCAAAACAACAAATTGTTATGTGGTGAAGAGACTTGCCAGCTGGTGGACTCAAGCGGATAACAGGAAGGTGGACACTCTTTCGCCAACGACAGTGATGTTGTGGCTAAGAGTTTCTCAAACAGAGCGGGTGGTCCTCAGGTTTTTGCTTTTGTTGGTTTAAAATCAAGTCAGGAGAAGGGGCCAGGAGTGCTTACATTTCTTCCAGCAGGGAGTCCCTCGCTCCCCGACATCGCCAAGGAGGCCTGTCAGCAACTCCGGTTCCTGAGAAACAGACAAAGTTTTGCTCGACCATCCCCATCCTCACGGTCTTCCACAGGAGCATCAGTTCAAGGTTGCTAATATTCTGCAGCAAATCCCATTTGGGGATCAATCTGTGCCAACAGCCACACACAATGTGGTTTTAGTGAGAAGAAACAATAACAGTTCAGCATTTAAGTAATTGCTTTTTCCACCAGAGGAGACTGGAAGAGGACACCTAGAATTAAGATCAAAATATTATTGTACAGCAGACAAGATCATTGTTGCACCATAAAGCCACCGAGTACATTTAAAAAAAATATTTTTCCATCTGCTGTTTTGAAAATGAAATGAAAATAGCCTTATGAGCTAAGGCAGAGACTGATCTGTCGTTTTGCTCGGAACCGAGTGTAACTGCCTCAGTGTTCATGCAGACTGCTGTGCTGCTGGCTCTGGTGCTTTGGTTTGGAGTCTCACACTGTCATTAATGCCGCTTATTCAAAGTCTTAAGGCTCTGTTTCACAAACATATATTTAATTTCAGATTTATCATTCACACAGAATGACAGCTAATAGATTGACAGTCTAATTGCGCAATAGCTATTATGAGCCATGAAAATAATAGCTGGAGTAAAAATCAGCAGCAATAACATGGATTGCTTAGCCTGCCTTAAGAAAAAAGTGGGCTTTCATTTTCAATTCTTATTTTCACCATGTTACTCAGTCATTTATAATATCAGTTCCAAACTAAAAATTTAGTCTGGAGATAAATATTTAGTTTGCTAACTTTAGTTTGTTAGCTAAATATTTTTTGCTTATTTAGCTTGCCAACTAAATGTTCAGGTTGGAGTGAAATATTTAACTCCAAACTAAATGTTTAGTTTGTAAACAAAATATTCTGCTCCAAACAAATCATTTAGTTTGGAGGAATGCCAGCTAAATATTTAGCTAAATATGTTGTAAATGAAATACTTGGCTATTTTAGCTCACTAACTGGTTAGTTAGATTGGAGCTAAAGATGTAGTTTGGTGCTGGATGTTTAGTTTGTAAATTCAATAATTAGCTAGCCAATTAAATATTTAGTTTGAGACATTTATGAATGAATGAATAATCTGGTGAAAATATGACTATAAAAAATTAACCCCCATTTTTTTTCTTGTTACAGGCAAAAAAACAAGCAAACTTATTTTTGACTTTGCAAGAATATTAAGCTTACCAAATCAGCCCACATATGTAAAAAAAAAATTGTCTAAATTGACACAAGTTTCAATATGACAGACTTAAAGTTGGTCAAATGTTAGTTCTATGTAGGTCATCTCCACTAGTGGAAGTTGTATTTTGATTGTTGCCTAGCAATTTAGGAGAGATACATTCCTTTAATCTTTCTTTAAATTCAGAATGTTACATAATGCACTCGGGCTTCACAGTGGCACAGTTGGTAGCACTGTTGCCTTGCAGCAAGAAGGTCCTGGGTTCGATTCCCAGCCCGGGGTCTTTCTGCACAGAGTTTGCATGTTCTCCCTGTGCATGTGTGGGTTCTCTCCAGGTACTCCGACTTCTTCCCACAGTCCTAAAACATGACTGTTAGGTTAATTGGTTTCTCTAAATTCTGCCTAGGTATCAGTGTGCATGGTTGTTTGTCCCGTCTGTCTGTCTCTGTGTTGCCCTGCGACAGACTGGTGACCTGTCCAGGGTGTTCCCCACCTCTCGTCTGGAACGTTAGCTGGAGATAGACACCAGCACCTCCCGACCCCGCTAGGGACAAGGGTGTTAGAAAATGAATGAAATGTTTGGTTTTTATCCAGCATGGTGCTTTAGGGAATCAGTACGTCAAGGTTCTCATGTGTCATCAAACTTGCGTGGCCCCTGACCTAGACATTCCTCCTCACAGTTGGTGGGTTCATGTAAAGAACCTGATAGGCAAAGACTCCACAACTACACATTCAACAAGTCATACCTGGTTTCCTTGTATCCATTTTTGATAACATTGTTGGCCATCATGCCTACACATATTTGACCTTCTGATAAAATTCTATGTGAACCAAAATAAAAGCAAATAAAACCTTTAACTGCTAAAAACATAGGAATATTATCTTCACCACCGCTAACTCATGAGTTTAACTGGAAGTTAGATGAAGGTCATTATGAGCTTGTGGCTGATGATTTGCTGCTGAAACTCATTTAACTCACACTCAGTGCCTTCACAGAGCTTCTTTTAGTATGAAAACATTCACATTTTCACAACTTTGTGTTGAATTCGTGTTAATCTAGATGACTTGTGTCTAATTGCAAAACAATCCATGAATATGTAGTAGGGAGGTTTCCCATGGGGAAACAGAAAGGAACATTTTAGGCATTCTTGAATGTACACTGGGAGGAATATAGTAAAACGTCCAGAGTTTGAATTACCCAACATTCACATGTTAACTTCTGGGAGGATCTTATTATTATTATTTTAATTTCTAGAGAGAACATGTGAAGATCCGGTGTAGAACGCGCGTAAATGAGATGAGCTGCGACTGGGGTGACGAGTGACGCTTTGCATTGCTGGGTGAATGACTTGCAGAAAGAACGGTACGTCGATGACAAGATCTGTGGTTGTGGGTTGCAGCGCTCAGATGTCAATGTGCGAATGTATAGTGCAAAGTATTAGAAAAGCCAAGCATGTTTTTATCAAAATATTAGTAATTGGTGGGGTAAGGATTGGTTGGCTGTTTGTCTTAGATGTTATCTGCAACTGGTGGCTTTGAGTCTCCTAAGTGCATGCCTGTCTAATGAGGAGCCTGGAGTCGTTTAACACAGGCAGAGAGTAGAAGACAGAAATGCATTAGGGGAAATAAAGGCAGTCGGCTGATATCATTCAGCGTTGAATGAATATATAACCTCCTAAGAGAAAACGTTTGATTATTAAATCAGCTTCTTTCCTTTTTGTCCCCCCCAAAAAATTCTTAGTGTTTGAAAAAGTCTGCCCCATTTAAATCTGTTATGCTAAGCAATCTAAGCAAGTAATGTCTTCATTTAATTAGAAGAGCTTAAATATTAGATCTTCTTTAATGAGTTTTGTGCCCTGAATAAACTCTTTTGTTTTTTGTGTGTGTTTTTTCTTTCCTTTTTTATACCAGCTGCTCCCTTTTTCCAAAAGCGAATTAGGCTAAACTCTTCAAACTGGGACAAATCAACTCATTTTTGTATAAGACGTCCATGTGATGTTAAAATTAGATTCTGTTTGCTGCTTTTAAAGTGATTTTCCTGTTGAAACCTAGAACAACGGGTTTTCCTATCATGTCCCGTTTTTATGAGAAAACCCTTCATGGGATTTGGCGTCTCGCTGCAGGAATTTATTCCTTCCGAGCCACAGAAACATTACGGCTGTGGGTGAGATGTCGGGACAGAGGGACTGCTGAACAGATAATGCTCTATTTCATCTCAAGGGTTTGAGGTCAAAGCTTAGTCGGGTTTTTGTTACATGGAAGCTTTTTGGTGTTGCAGTTCATCGCTTGTGAAGGACTGCAGAGTGACACAGAAACCGTTTGTTACAATAATAGACCTTCACAAGACGCCTGTAATAAGTTCCATAACTTGTTACCTTCTTCACATTCTGTCATATTATACGAATCCCATAGGGAACCTTTTATTTTTCTTTCTTTTGCGTTCCCTCGCAATAGGTTTTGCATTGTCTCGCAATACTACACTGATCAGTTCATGCGACCTAATTGAGTAATGAAAGTCTTTCTTACGGTGGCCGTCGTACTTTCTATTGTAGTATGACGTTTTCGTAAGGTTTTTCCATGTATGTTAATATCTTGTTTCTGAGATATCTGAAGTTTTATATCTCTTTTTCTTTAGGATAGAAATTCGCCACCAACCTGTGATGTAAACGGAAGCTTTCCGTAAGAAGGAAAGAAATAAAAAATACATCCAAACTATTTGGACTATTTCTGGGTTATTTTCACGGGGTAATAAAGTCGTCTGACAGTTTTGATTGTGGCGTTTTTGTGTTGGTAGTCTGAATGGTTAACAACAGGCCGTTTTCATGTGCATCTCAACCTTACACAAACAAATCAATTTTTTTGGGGCACCAAACTTAAGAATATATAAACGCATTTTCGCTGAGGCTCTTTAAATGTATACATGTTTGAAATTTTAAATTGACATTTGTGGCTGCAAACAAAACATGCGAAGCTGTATTTGCTTATTGCGGGGGAATGCAGTACTTTCGCGAGGTAACACAAAAGAAACATTTTTCTCCATGTCCCCTAGGGGGCTCTGTAATATTAGAACCCAAAGTGATTTTATCTGATAAACAAACACAAAGTAGAGCATAACTGTTAATATGAAGGAAAACAATAAACGTTTTTTTGTGTGACTTACGGTGTGTCCTAGTCTGGTTGGAACCAGCCCCTTGTCTGCGCTTCACTTCGTTCAGAAGGTCGGAACCCTCAGCTATTGAGAAACCATCGCTTCCTAGAAGCGTGGCCACTGTTGAAATTTTACCCAATTGCTAACATTTATCTGTGAACTGTGTAATGTGTCAGTTTTGAGGCTATGAATCTTTTTTTTTTTTTTAAATCATTTTTTTCTCCGAAGAGTTTTTTTGCGGCGCTAGTGGCTCACATTTTTCCGCGACAGTAGGCTGACAGGAAGGGGGGAAGGGGAGGGGGAAGACATGTGGCAAAGGTCGCCAGGACCGGGAGTCGAACCTGCGATGTCCGCGTCGAGGACTAAGGCCTCCAAACGTGGGGCGTGCTAAACCCCTGCGCCACCACAGCACGCCCCGAGGCTATGAATCTTACCAGAAATTGCCTGTGTTGTAAACAACCAGACCCTACTGCGAAGAGAGAATGCTGAGCCGAATGAGACAGCAGATCAGTGACGTGAGATTACGATCAAGTGGTATTGACTGTTTGTGATGACAGTGGAGAACGCATGTTGATAGCGCTCCTGTGAGAAACACATTCTTTCCCAGTAGTTTCTAGCACCAATCTGCTTGTTGAGCTTTCGGGTTTTAAACATCTGTGGCCATGGAAACAATTTAAAAGCCTGAATTCAATCATTTGAATGAATGAGTGAACATTTTTATCAATATAGTCTGAAACAGTCGGTAAGATTCTTTCTAAATCAGTCGACAAATTGCAAAGTGAGACCGAATCTCTTGCTCTGAACCTAACTTTGATGACAGACTGGCACCTGACTCATTTACGTTTCAACAAGGCGTCTGTAATAAGTAGCAATACATTTCAGGGTTTTACACACAGACCAAGATCCGTAGCTCCAAACTCTACTTGTGTTTAGGAAAAACAACACACCCCTGAAAGCTCTCATATTAATCAGCCTGGAGAAAATGATGAAGGATTTATTGCATTTCTATGTACTGTGTTTTTGTCACAGTCTTGAATAGAATCAACGTACTAGTTTTTGTGATTTTCATTCAGAGATCTTAAAATAACTCAAGATTAGAGTATTAGAAGGTTTTCTTGAGGAGTAAAGCTAATCACTTAGGAACCTTTTTCCAACATCTACCACACAAACCTTAAGCAAATGCTGATTGCTGTATAAATGCACCAGTCACTTTATGAAGTCCACCTGTCCAGCTGCCTGGAAGTCAGCATAGCAAATCCACCATGTGATAGTCCTTCATTTAGTCTTCTACTTGTCAAATGGAGCATCTGAATGGCACCGCAAGGGGATATAAAGTCAAAAGTTTTTGACTTTCCCAATATTTTTTTTCCAGAAGATTTCTTTCTAGAAAACTTCTGAGATTTTCTTTGGTGGAAAGTTGCTCCTATTTGTGTTTCCATCTACAGAGGCCCTGATACGCCATGATAGTAATGAGATCACTTTTCCACAGATGAAAAAATCAAAACAAACAAATAACACAGATCCCACATCAACACGTTGGCATCTCTTAAGTTCTGAATATCATTTTCCCCCCCACGTGACTTTACATCCCAAGTGTTTCCGTAAGCAGACGTGTCCACTGAAGAGTTCAGTTAGTTGCATGAAAGTTTTCATACAGCAGTTCTGCCACATTTGGTGTGTAAGTGTTGTGTGAACTGCTGAATGAGGAACAGATTGTAAACTGCTTCGTGCTGACTGAAGTTAAGAAGGCGTTAAATTAGAGCAAGCCAAACATCCACAGGATTTACAACCAGGGAGCTCAAGACATCTTTTTTCCATCAATGCGATTTTCTTTTTTCTGTTTTCAGCTTTTATTTGTCTGAAGTTACCAATTTATTCTTTTTAACCTGATAAACTTTTTTTTTTAACCCGTATTACCACTGATTTCAGTCTGACTGCTCATTATATGAGTGTAGCAAAGTTACTCTTGTGACTCCAGATGAGTGGATCAAACTTAAAGTAGCAGACAGGTTCTCTGCTCCAGGTCCCCAGCAACCATCACACACCAGCGAAAGGCCATTCCTCTGAACCGGGTTTATTTACCCGCGCCATTTCCTTTGACCCCTGTACGTCTGAGGCCAAACAGGGTGGAAAATGCTGAAGTATCAGAGTTCCTTCCTGCAGACCAAAGGAACTTTTAAGTTTTAGGGAAACATGATCCATCTCTGTGTGCTCTTCAAAGCTCTGTTTGGCACCTGGGTGTTTGACTCCATCAGACCCCCTTCCAGGGGGTAAACCTCTCACTGCGACGCAAAGGATTTCTTCTTCACGAATCAAGAGAGTGGGCACCGACAGAGCTGAGGTTTGGGAAATGAATCGTCACAGAGAGCATAAAGACAGGGAACCAAGATTTGATTTTATTTATCCATTTGTTTTTATTCAAAATTATTTCATTGGCATTTTTGGACTTCTTTAAGACCCTAATTTCTAAATATTTATTAATTCACTGCAAATACATATTTTTTTTATTTGCGAGGAAAAACATCTTTTTCTATTAATGCCTTTTTTTTGTCTTGTTCATTTTGGACCATTTTAACAGACTACAAACAAGACGTTTTAAAATAATGTGTGAATTATCAATGGTATAAACCTATATCATTGATAATTCATGTACAGTTATAGCTTTACACACACACACACACACACACACACACACACACACACACACACACACACACATATCTTCCTATCTCCAAAAGGACTTTGCATTAACTTCCACTCGTTTTTCATTCATTTCCATAGCCTAACCCTGACCTTGACCCTAGACCTAATCATGCCTAACCCTACACCAGTCCTAACCTCGATTCCCACTTTTGTCCCAAACCCTAACACCCAATCAGCATTTCTCTTCAGTTGCACACAGAACAGAGGCATCGTCTCTGCTTTGGAATCTATTGATCAGCAGAATCTCATCATGATAATTAGATCAGAAGGACATTCTGCCATAACCTGGCATGTCAAAGTCAAAGTTTCCCACAGATTATTTTCCTTTGGGCTTTTCTGCCAAAGCTTTGAATCGGTTTAAAGCTTTCCTCTCTGACCGTCAACACTATGTCCAGCTCAAGAAGTTCAAGTCACAATTTTCCCCAGTTACGTCAGATGTACCGCAGGGTTTCGTCCTCTGTCCTTTGCTGTTTATCATCTGTCTTTTCTGACTGTCTCGTTTTCAGAAAATTTGGTTTTCATTTTCAGTGCTATGCACGATGACACCCAGCTCTACCTCTCCACCAAGCCCAGCAGCACTGTTCCACCATCCTTCCTTTCGGTCGGGCCTCTGTGAAATTGAATTGTGGTTTAAGCAAAACTTTCTTATACTGAACTCCAAGAAAACAGAAGTTCTCCTTGATGGCGCCATGTCTACCTTATCCAGATGTAACAGATTCACAAATACAGTTGATGATTCCTCAAGACTGTGGTAGGAAGTTGCATAACGAACCTACGGATGCACAAAGAGAACAGACAAACTCCATGTAGAAGGAACCCAACCCTAAATAGTGAGTTGTTTCACTTTTACTATCTTCTTTACTCCATTTCATTTGGAGACATTTCCTTTCTGATTTTATCTTCTCAGTGAGAATGATGTCCCTCCGATCAAGGATGTGAGTTCTATGGGATTTTTTTTTTTTTTTTTTAAAAGAAAAGTTCTGGAACTTTTTTTTTTTTTTTTTTTGTCCTGATAACATGATTTGTCTTGCAATGGCAGTTTCTCAAGGCCTTGGAATGCCAGTCGATACGCTTGGTGCCCAACAGTCTGACTCACTGGATCACATGAATCCGTTACCAACACAAATTACACAGTTTCAATTTTAGATACAATTGTTTTTACAGATAGGATGGCATGGCAGGGGACTGCTGCTCACACAAACAGACTGAACAGATTTAAAATAGATGACTATGAATATCAGACGAGTAATGGGAAGTGATCTGCTAGATTCTGCATGCTGTACGGTACTGATTTTGGAGGCATTTCACTGCTTGAGTGGGCATTGGACGAGACAAGACCTTCCCACATTGTCAGTGTCAATTTCCTGGTTTCATCTGTAGATATATTGCTTCCACAGATCTTTAGGGCCCCGGTTTTAATCTGTGAGGGAGACACCCCGTATACTTTTAAATATTTAAGCTTTCAAAATAGAAAGCTTAAAACTTTCTCTTTCGATAAAGCTTTTAATTCGTTTCAGAGCAATGTTTGCCCCTGAGTGAGTTCAGGGAGGTAGAGTGTACAGCCTATTGTTGCCATGTTGTTGTGTAGTTGGCAAGCTACACTTTATTAGGTAGATCTTGCTAGCGCTAGGTTGGACTAGAATGTCTTCGCAATTCCAAGACGTCCCAAACGTTTCCCAGAGATTTTATCGCACAGTCGTCTGATTTGTCGTCCGTGATGTGAGTCTTCCACCACATTCCGACCATGTTCTTTTGGATTTAGATTTAATTAGTGCGGAGGCCGTCGGAGGACCGTTAGTTCCCTGCATGAAAGCACCGCACGTTGAAAAACACTAATAAATTATCATCTAAGTAAAGCTTGTAAATGGACACAATCACTTCCAAATGGTAGCATCTCCTGGGATATAAGGGTGGAAAATTTCGGCATTCCAAAAAAAAAAAACATAATAAAAGAAAATGCACGACCGGAAAAATTTGTGTTTTAAAAACAAGAAGTCTCATCCTGCCCATTTCGGTCATGGGGAACAGAGTGTTAAAGGATTGTCTGGCCCATCCAAATCACTGAGGAAAGCTCTTCTTTAAGAGGAGCCATAACCTAAAAGAGAGATTCATGTCCACCTCTGCATGTCTGCGGAAACATTTATGAGGAACCCTTCTGAGAGAGACTTTCCAACAAGGAAATAGCCTGCTGGTGTTATTTTATCTGCAGTATTAACACTCATGTAACTGACACTTCAGATGTTGAATTGCTGTGTTGTGCTGGACTGCCAGGATCTACCTGGAGACTACATTCTCTGCCTTCTGAGGAATCTAAATCATGCAAAAAAAATTTAAACACACCATGCATATTTTTGGACAGGCTTTTAGTGTTTGCATGATCTAAATTAACCAATAAACAGTTTTTTTTCTGTTGGGGTCGACTGAATGCGTGTTCTTTCTCACGCTACGGAGGCTAGGAAGCTGTCCGAAAGCACCAGAAATGCCGTTATCAAAAACCAAAACGAGTCCAAAAGACACAAAACAGTCGCCAAGGAGGTAAAAAATATAATTTTCAAAACCATGGAAAGTTATCAAGAGGTCTTCAAAGGCATAAAACTGTTTTATGGCATTTTGAGCATGTGGCAGAATGAGGGAAGTCAATAAAAACACAACGGGAAAATTTATGGAGATTCTAAAACAAAACCCCAGCAGGGGCCTTAGGTGGGACCGGAGCCACAGGAGAAGTGGCTTAGCCTGCACCACACCCCGGTGAATGTCTAGATATAGACCAAAAAGTAGTGAGACCTTTCAGTACTTTTAGAACCAAAGACTTCATTAGAACAATTTAACCAGAGTTAAATCTGTTAGTTAATCTAAAACAATTAGATTGGAGAGTTGAGCTGTTTTAAACTTGCCAGGAAATATCCCAGACCTAAACTCCATTTAGAAAGCTTCAGAAAATCCGCCGCCACATTAAATAAATTTAGCAAATTCTCCCAGAGAAACTCCCAGAAAAACTCAGCGACAAGATAGATGACCATCCTCTTGTCAGTTGGAGTAATTCTCAGAAAGACGTCTTCTCACCACAAGCTTGTCGGGACGTCAATAAATCTCTGCAGTCGAGGGTGCTAACAAGCTAGCAAAACATACGATGTGTTTTTTATTGCTCACTTTAGCTAATTAAACCAACTCAAACTCAAAATTTTCCAACCAGTGGGATAAAATACTGTGCTTGGCTGGTGTGACTGCTCTACAGTTTCACAAGAGACCGTTGTTAAGTTTGGTGCTGTTTTCTCCAACTGAACAACATCGACATTAAACGTGAAGCTTCATTGTTTGGGTTTCTGGATGTATCACTCCATCAGATCCACGTCAGTCCACTCTAGCTCTGCCAAGAATCAAGTAAAACTTTGGATTTTGAATCGGACTCTCATGGTGCATTCACACCTCGGACTAAAGCACTAGATTGCTTGCCAATAAAGTCCAGTCTGTTTGGGGAGCTGTGAATGTGGACCAAAAAACCTAAATCTGATCTTAAAAAACTAGGGTCTCGGTTTGCTTGAAGTGAACTCTGGTGGGATTTGAATACATATGTGAACGCCAAGCAGACTAGAGACCGCTCCAAAAGGAGGAAGCGGACTACATTCTGGGTAAACACAACCAAAACAAACCGCGAGCGAGAGATATGGCTCAAAGTCTTCTGCCAAAGACAAAAGAGAAATCCTACGACCTACTCCATTTTTGTTTTCGTTTCGTGAAGTAGGGAGTCGCATGTCATTTCCTTCAGGGTTTCTTGATGCAGTGCCACTCCTGCCAAAGGGGTAAACAGGTTTTTTAAAGGGTTTGGTTTGTTTGACGCAGTGCAGTGTGGAAGAGAACCTCACCAATTTTGGTTCCCCAATTGAACCAGACTGTACCAGACTACCAGGTTACCGGGATAAATGGAAAAAAAAAAACAGATAAATAATTGGTCAAGCTCTACGAGAGCAACTGATGCTTGGCCAAACACCAAAAGAAAATGCTTCCAAAATAAACTCCCCTCTTTTTAAAGAAGAAAAACATGACAAGACAGACAAACAAACAGAGATATAAAGCATGAGGGGTCGTCTCTTAAAAAACATGTCCGGCTGTTTGTACTTGGATCTTATTTTGCTTCTTCGCATTATGCAAAACAATTATCTGCAGAGCTGAGAACATTGTTTTTCCCATGGAAATAAAAGCATGGCTTTAAATGGTTTTTATTGGAACCCCTGAAGAAAGTGGTTCCAATTAAAGCTTGTCAGTTTTGTCTATTATTATTACAGGGCTAAAAACTGATCATTAACAAACACCAGGTTAATTAACACTCAGATATATTTTAAAGATTTTGAGGAGGACAACTTCAGCAGCATCTTCTTGGTGTTTTACGATATTGATCACTTTTTATATCGGATAATGTCACGGGGAGGGGGAGTAAAGCATCGGCCTGGTTTGGAGTCATTCTCAATCAAACAGAAATTCACACCGCTCTTCAGAAAGAACGGATTCTGTGCATGCAAGGGTTTTTCACTGAGTACTCCAAAAAGCACGTCACACAAAACGCATCGCTTTTGATCCATGCTGCTGTCATGACAATAATCTTTCAGGAAAATCTCATCTGCCTGCGGGAACACGCTGCGTGCTAAACGCTTCTGGAGGACACAGTTTTATGTGCTTTCAGAGGTTTTATGGGGACCGAGGAGTTCCCAGAGTCTTCACAGAACCACCCCCCACCCCCCCTGCTTGTGTTCACACAGCAGATTTACACAACAGCGACGTTATGTAACAACCAGCCAACTATTGGTAGAGTAATCAGTATAATATAAATCCCTCCAGCAGATGCAGCTGGGATAAAGCTTGGGTGTCACTCTCAACCCGCCCGTTGTTCATTTTATCCTTTTTAGACAACCTTTCAACACTGTTGTTTACATGAGTAGCATTATACCCCACCCACCCCACTCCACCCCAACACCCCCATAACCCCACTTCAAACCCCCCCAGACTGATCCCATGTAGCCTACAGCGAGTCCTCCTGCTCTCAGCCTTTATTTTCACATCCTGCGACGCTGCGATGGTGAACTTTAACTTATTTTATTGGAAGAAAAACCTAGAAAAAGTGGAGCATGATTGGAACATGTAAATCACAAATATTATTATTTTTGTTTTAGAAGCAAAAATCTGAAACTGCGGTTCATATTTGAATTTGGCCAGCCAGAGTGAGTGCTTTGTAGAACCACGGATCAAGAGGTACCCTTATGACATTTTATTTGCTGGAGAAGGTTTCTGCAGAACAGCTGATTTTATACTGAAATCAAATTACACACAGGCTGGGTAACATCTCCAGGTTACCTAACAACAACCTGGAGATGTTACTGGGCACATCAAATTTACTGGGTGTGCCTAGTAAAATTGGGCACATCAAATTTACTGGGCAAATTTGGTGTGCCCAGTAAAATTGAGGCACACCAAATTTTATCGATGTGCAGTTGGGGAGAGAAACCCAGATGCACAGCAGACTTTTGAAATGTTCATTTGCTAAAAAAGTTTCTAAAAAAAAAGAAAAAGAAAAACGTCCATTATGTGTTGGTAGGTCACATAGAATGCCTTGAAATAAACAGAATTTATTCTTTTTTTTGTCAATATGACTAAATGTGAAAAGGCTTGGGAAAATGAATACTTTTGCAAAACATTGACCTACAAATATAGATTTGGGACTTTGCAGCTTGCTGTTATGTTTCATAAATTGATTGTTTGATTGATTGATTGATTGATAGATGGATTGATTGGTTGATTGATTGGTTGATTGATTGATTGATTGGTTGTCCTGTCAATGCAGAATCACTGGTACCGGCTCTAGGAACTTTGGTGAAAGATCCTACAGGGATCTGACATATTTAGGGAAAATCCAACAGGATCCCTTAATCTCTTTCACATAAAGCCAACAGGCTGGATTCAACGCAAAAAAAAAAGGAAAAGAAAACAAAAAAAAAAATGCAGATGTTCAGAATGTCTGGATGTCAACAAGCCTTTGAAAAATGTTTCCAGCATGAACTGAAAACATTCTGAAATTGTGTGTTCAACACCAGCAGATTAAACTTGTGTTTCTTGGATCAATTTAAAGTTTCCAGCATTCCCACAAAACCTCTTCTGACAGCAGGGACCATAAAGAGAAGTGCTGTCTCCTTAAGCCAAAATTAAGTGTTTCTGTGTGTGTTCGTGTACCCACCCGTGTGTGTTTGTTCGCTTTACCTCAAACTAGTTGCAATTTATTTAATTAAAGTAAGTCACAGTTTATACCTTAGTTTGTATCAGATAGCACAGAAAATGTTGTTCTTCATTTAATTTTGATTATGGACAACAGGACAGATTTGTTCTCAAACTGTTTTCACAAGGAGTCAATATGGATACTAGCTGTAAGATATCTAAAAAGTAAATATGATGTATGATGGGTACATCATAGTTAATTGTGGATTTTTGGATTATTTGCCAGAGGGGGAAAGTTCTGCAGCAGAACCAAAATGCAGACAGGAATTCGGGAGCAACGTGGCGGTGAAAAGGACTTAAATGGTGATAAAACACAAACTTACCAATGAGAGATGAAGAGATCAAGACAAGGAGCCGGGCAGGATGCAAGAGAGAAGGTGGAGAATGATGGAAAGCAAGGAGTGTCAAAACAGAGTCAGAATTACTACTACGCTTCAGTTCTTTATGTTTACACTTGGAACCAGAATAAGCACTGGCATGACCTCTGAAAACCGTCTCATCAATATTGTGATTTTTAAGCAGAACTTCTTGAACAAAGTCAGAACTTTGTAAATTCAAACTACCAAAATGTACGACACAACATGTTGCTTAATGTTGCTAGTTTTAATACGGGGCTTCTAATGTTTCCGTATAAAAATTCCAGACTTTTCCAGATTCAGTTTTCAAGTTCTCAGTCCTTTATGATTTTATAAAAATACTACAGCTCACTATGAAGTGTTGGCTGATATTTCTGTGTTCCTGAATGTTTATTGATGGCACCTGGAAAAGCAGAGACAGGAGATGGAAGGGGATTTAAAAGCAGCCATCCAGTCATCCAGCCCCAATTCAAAGTTCACTAATGCCAGGAGCAACATTCTCTAACATGATGTAAGGTTTTTGAGCTTTACGTTCTGTTATAATGTTATAATGTTACTCCCTCATCAAAAACATACCTGGAGCGTTGCCTTTATTCTTCCATGCATGCTTGAGAAATTCTTTTATCTTCCATGGCAACCATTCAGCTGTACAAAATGCCTTTATGGACTTGGCCCGCCTTCTAGGTGCAGATCCTCCTTGGAGTTGTACATTCCAGACCCTCCGCCTCACAGAGCAGGCCTGACCCATGACTCCCCCCTCTCAGCTCCTTCAGACTAGCCAGAAGCAATTAGCAAACACCTGGTAGAACTGTGTTTCTGTTCAGCTCGTTATATGAGCTACTTCTCAGTTCAACGCTGGTAAGAACATTGCTAAAGGGTTAACAGAGGAGCCACGTTGTGATGACTTCCTGAAGGCGGAGTTTTTGGAAGAGCAGGAGTTCTTAAAGAGACAGGGGCCTAATTTCAAAATATTAAATTACAAAGTCAAGGTTTTCTTTTAAATCATATTTTCATAATAACTGAAGGAAGTAGTTACTTGATTGTGCTATGAAATGGCTCTATGTGCCTGTAAAATGCGTCACGCCACCTCTTTAAAACAAAAAGAAACAGGAAGAAAGGAAAGGGGGTGATAGGGAAGAATGCATGAAATGAAGGACACAAAGCAGGAAGGAAGGGAAGACCAGGCCTGGAAATATTAACATCAAATTCCCTCATTTTCCAGGCAACACAGGAACTCGGCCATTAATCAAATCTGCTGTTCCTTTAACACTGAGCAGAGGAGTATTAGAGCGGTTTTGGTCATTTTGTTCTGTATTTTACATCATGTCTTAAGAACATAAGAATATTAGTAAAGACGTTGTTTACTAATGTTCCAACGTTCTGCTTTACACCCACAGCTAGCATGAGGGCCTGTTCCAATTGGCCCTTTTAATGAGACACAGTATCCTGACACGCCCATCGTTCACATAGACAAAGCTGAATCCATTAGATGATGAAACAAAGATGTAAACTTAGTCTTAGACCTTTAACCTGAGCATGTTCAAAGCTCTGTAAAACTAATTAATCAGCAACAAATAACTAAAAAAAAGAGAGCTAATCAAAGCTCTGGACCAATCTGAGGGCTTATCGAGGAGCTTTGGCATCTTGCATGCTTTGCTTTCATCAAATGTATCAACTTCACATTTTTCCGTCCAAGCCTCGCTCCGACACTTTCACTCGGGTCATGGAAAACTTGGTGTGCATTTGCTTTGTTTCGTCACTGAACTCAGTCTGCTCCGATAGCGACTGATAACAGTGTCGTTAAAAAACCCAAAGGAGTCTTCATGTCTGAGGAGCGGCTGAAATGTTTGCATGAGCTAAGTCGCTCTAAAAAACAAATTGATGGCCATGGCTCAGACAAATTTCCAGCTCTCCAACGTTCGACTTTACAAGATCTGCACACTTTGAAACACGCAGAACTTTGGATTACTAGACTGTATTGTGGTCGTCAAAAGAGAAAGCTGTGAATCTTTCTCCAGAAACACCAAAAAATATAAATGTACCTGAGAAACTCAAAGAATGCATTATTTTGATTTTTTTAGTTTTATTTATTTAATCTGGATGTTTGCTGAAAGCAGATGAGTGTGTTTATTGCTGCTGCCAGGACAGATTTGCTGCACGGAGACGCATCCAGAACTACAATACGTCTCTTAATTTCCATCTCTGAAATGGAAATCTCTGATCTGTCCAGATCAGAGATTCGCAAAAGGTCATTTGGTAACATCTAGAACATTCCAGCGTCGGAAAAAAGATCCAATTAAGCGTCTAAATTGAGTTAAAATATTTTGTTTGCTCTGTCCTTTTCGCCTCAATAACCAGTTTAAACCTCAACAGTGACACACAAACTCCATTCAAGCCTTTACTTTCTAAGATAAAATCGGACTCACTTAAATGCACCATGTCCTCGCTTTTTGAATTAGCCACCCTGTTGTTCTGTAGGATGAAAGTAGTTTTTTTTTCATTAAGTTCAAACAGACTAAGTGTACATGCTACAATTGCAGAAGGTGCAAAAAAGAAAGAGACACAGAGAACAACTGCTTAATTAGAAACATAGGTAGCATGTGACTAATAAAGAAACATGCAATAATGTCCTGTGTTTATGGCACACACACACACACACACACACACACACACACACACACACACACACACACACACACACACACACACACAC